>VZTL01019196.1:16728-31799 GCA_013400535.1 Scopus umbretta | reverse complement strand
CATACAGACTAGTCCCTCTCATCTTCATGCATCTGTTTTGTTTTATCACCACTGCATCAGGGGAATGAATGTGTGCTTGCAGGAGTTGTTAACCCATAATTCTTTCTTGGAGTGTTTGTCGTTTCTTTCTTCAGTCTGCAGGCTGTTCATGGTTTGTGCAAAGCAAAAGAGCCTTGCAAGCGTTAGCCTAGTTAGGGATGTAAGGTAATTAGGTGTTGCCATATAACAAAATTGTATTACTGGAAGGGACAGGGAAGAAACAAAAAGAAATGATGTGTCAGAATACTGCTTAAAAAAGATACATTATTTATGGTCTTGCTACTTAATTACTTGGGTCTCCATGTTTCTCTCTTGGATCTTCTGTTTTGGCTTGCTTTTGCTCTGCACTCACAATTAACGCCCAAAGAGGCACTCACTTTGCCCACGACTGTTTCAGTTTCCCTTGTCTTTAAATAGTGCAGCAGAAAGGATATTTTTTTCAGTGCATACACAAGAGCAACTGTTCTATCCAGCTGTAAAACCAGAAGGTGGAAATTCTAACAAAATTAAGCAAAATATACATTAAAAAATTAGAACAATTATATTATGAAACACATCTAGAGACAGAATGTCATTCACACATAAGAAAAGGACTCCATGGTTGCAGTTGCAGAGGTACTTGTATAAGCAGCAACGTTATCAGTGGAGTTATGCACATTCCAAATGGAAAGTTAAGTTTGGATGGACCACGCAGAGGAAAACATGCCATGGTGTATGTACACCATGGATCCAAGCTGATTTGTCCAGTTCAGTCAAATAGTGCTGTGATCCAAGAAGAACCCAAGGCTCACATTAGCTGGTTGCCGTGCAAGCTTATACATAAGAGAAAGGTTGGTAACACTTACAGTATTTAAGTAGAAATGATTGTCAGTAAAAAAAGAACTGTGAATTTTCAACTGCTCACTGTCTTTGTCGAAATTGCCTACAAATATTAGCAGTTACCTTCAACTGTACTTTTGCAGAATGTTCCATGTCTTTATTGCAGCTGAAGTGAGGAAGTGTTTTTTACTGTTTTCATACATTTTTGTCTTCGATGTTGTTACTTTTAAGAAATGTGTAAGAAAGCATGGTGGACAAGGATTTGGGCAAAGAGGTGAGCTACAAATTGTGTATCAGCAGACCTGAGTTTCAGGTAGCATGTTCCCACTAATACCTATGTGTGGAGGAACACTTACTCAGTCTTTCTTCCCCTTTCAGAATTTGTGACTTGAATAGAATTTAAGCTGCTTTGAGCCAGGATGATTTCTTACCGAGTTGTATAGTACCTAAAATACTGCAACCCAAACTTGTTCAAATCTCCAGCTGTATTTTTAAAATATTTACTATTCAATTTTTGTGGTTGTTGTTTTTAATAATACTGCACTAACATATTTTGCTGAACTATTGTACTGTTTATACCCATTTTATTTTCTTATATTTAATTAGATTATTGAAAATATGTGTAGTCACTACTGTGGAAAGAAAATCACTTTATCTACAAAAATAGAATAACACAGATTGGGTCAATGTTTTTCACTCAAATTCTAGATGACTTACCTTTTTCTAGCCATTAACTCACAACAGGAGAATACAGTCTCCTATAATCCATGTCAGACCCTTTTTGTCGGATTGGCAAGGTCCTCAGAGCATAAACTATGTCCTACTTGATTACAAAATGGCAAGCGTTGTTGCTTGATTAATAATAGGATATTATCTCCAACATGTACAACAGCCTCTTTCTCCTCCTTCATAGTAGAAAGGCTAGTGAAAATGATCTGGGTTTGGTTTTGAATGGTTTAATTTAAACAGAAGAATGTAAACACATAATTTTACTATTAGAAAGGTTGAAGTCCTGGCCAAGAGTATGACTTGGAAACAAATTAGGGCCAGAATTGTCTTACAGAATTAAACCTTTATTGCTAAAAAGCTAATCTTCATTGTTCATCTCCACGTTGAAGAGCTAGGTTTTGGGCCAGGCATGCCTTGATTCAATTCCTGTCTTAGGTAAACTGCTACAGAGCTGCTTTGCTTTTACAGAGTACTTTCTGTAGGCAATTAATCAATATCTTCTGGAAAGCTTCAGCATAGGCTGTGGTTATAGTTGCATGATCATTGAGGTTGCCAAATAATCACATGCGTTTGCTTGTGGAAACTTCCCATGACAATTTGGTTTAAAAAACAAACAACCCCCTCAAAACAAAAACCCAGCAAAAAACCAGTACCAGTCACTGGGGGGAGGGGGGAGGTGCAGAACCAAAAACCCACCAAAAACCCCTCCCAAAACCCAGATGAGTATAAATGAGCAGTTTGTAAATCACTGGAAGACTGGCAGCTAACTTGCTCTAACAGAATTATCATGTGTAGTTAGCTTTTCTAGTGTTTAGGGAAAAGAGAAAATACCTTCCTGGTGCCTGAAGCATACTAAGACTTATCTGGTGCCTGAGGTAACTAAGACTTGTAAGGTTCCAGTTCCTCTGGTATTGGAACCTGTAGTGCTCTGAATCACTTCAGAGGTAGCTGGTACAAAGGGTTCCAGTCATACCTGAGTAACCCTCATTCCCTGACAGCAGGGGACATGTTTCAGCTATATACTTTCCCGCAGAAAGCAGATCTGTGCTTCACACTTAGTGGAGGCGTCTCTGCCTCTAGCAGAGGCAGAAGAATCCTGGGTGGAAGCTCATGACCAGGAGCAGCAATGTCAAGAGAAAAAGGAGGCAGCCATGCTTGGGCTGGTTTAAAAGAAAACTTACAGCTGAGCAGAGAGGTGTAGACTTCACACCAAGAATACTTCCCTTTCAAACAGCTGGTAGATCCAGACATAAATTCTGTTACGTGGATTATCTGGAGAAGCTTCATTAGACAAACCTACAAGCTCACAGATGATACGATAATCAGTGAATCAAAACTGCATTAGATGCAGTCTAGTGAATGTATCTCACTAGACTTATGGGCTTAACCTAATATTTAGTATCCTTCCCCCTGCCTTCCAGTTTGATTTAGTTTAATGCCTGACTGTAATCTTCTTTGCTGTGAACTCACTGGTCAGCTGTTTAATGATGCTGTTAATTGCTACAAATGCAGGTGGTCACCTCCAGTAATAGTTAAGAGGATGCATTTTTACAATCTCTTTTTAAGAATTAGTAAATCTGATATGGCCAAAATGAGCTAGTATTACAACTTTTGGGGTATAGGAGAAGAGATACAGCAAGACTAGTTATGCCATAGCCAATAGATTCCTTTTTTTGGAAGTAGAAATCCTCCAGATTTGTATCATTATCTGGTGAGGATGACGATATTGGTCATATAGAATATACTTTCTTGTACATGCTTTAAATAGCTCATGAGATACATATTTAAACAAAAACCAATACAACAAAGATGAACACTGTGAGCAGGATTCAACTGCAGTTTTTCTTTTTGGAGGTGGGGGGAGGAGGAGGTTAGAGGAAGACATGCACTGGTTAAGCTTCTTCCCTTTCATGTGAACTGGCGTGCACGCTGCCTTGAGAGGCAGAGAGTACTGTAGCATTTGGTAGTAAATATCGTAAATTCACACTTAATCTTGGAAATGATGTTTAGAAACTTGTTACTTGGTGATTTTTTTTTTTTAAACAAAAGCAGTCAGTAACTACTTTGACAACTAAATTGCTAGTATACAACTTCATACTAACCTGTGAAGTTTAGAAATGTAAAAGGGAATGTTCTTGTCACTTTAGCTAAAGGAATTACAGCCACCATTAATGTCAAGTGGAAAAGAATTATTCTGAAACCAAGTTGGAGTTGCACAGAATAACCGCTAAAAAAGTTATCCACCTGAGAGAATCAAGGGCGGACAATTCTAGATTAAAAGAAAACTAAGCTTCTTAATTAGAAAATATTGATATAGAGCTAGTGATTTTTTGTTGGATTATGAGACTTCTTTACCTACCGTCTGCTTCACAGGAGGTACTTTTGATTAAAACAGATGCACCTGAGAAACAGAGCATCAAGCGTCTGCATTCAGTATTGCCAGCTCGTTTGTTTCTGATTCTTGTTTTACCTGGTGCTTTCTCTAAACCCCAGCTGCAAGAGTAATAAAACCTGCTAACATTCTGTGGTGTTTGGGGGTTTGGTTTAGTTGGGGTTTTTTGTTGTGTGGTGTTTTTTTTTTTTTTTTTAAAGTGTTTAGCCCTTGTGATTGCAGTGAGAAGTTTGAATGTCTGAAGCAAAGTCCCCCAGAGATGCAAAACTGGAAAAGCAAATAAAAACAAACCAGCCTTTACTATGTATCAAGATTTCTAATTCAAACCTTCTACATTAAGGTTCTGATGGACCCATCTCACATTTTTTGAATGGTTGGGATTGAAAATGAGAGAAGGAAGGAAATAGCACATATACATGGTGATACATGGAGCAGCGTGCATGGATTTATTTTCCTTTGTGGTGATTCTGAATTTCATAATTATTGTCTCCCTTGGACTTAGAGAGCTGTGTCAGAGATACAGGGCTGCAGCAGCTGAAGAGACTGTAGGGAAAGCTAGGGTGCTGACACATGAGGTCGAAAGGCAGAAACGCTTACTTCAATATGGCAAAGAAGAGAAGGGGAAAGAACGTGGGTTATAGATGCAGAAATGCAGTGTTTTTGAGAAACTCCTGAAGTCTCAAGAAGGAAAATGAAGAAGTAAAAACAAAAAGACAAAAGAAATCTGTATATAATGATTACCAATCTGATAAAAAGAGCATTTGAAAGGAGATATTTAAAAATACTGATTTTGGAGACCTTGGAAGACTTATGGTCAAGATTTTCTTTACGTGTATTGCTACTTTTGTTTTTCTCATGTAGATGTTTGTATTTCCTGCATCACATCTCATTTTTCTTACAGGTCATGTATCTAAATTTAAAATGCTAATTAAATGGGTACTCTAAGTGTTTATACTGTATAGAGAAATTCCCATGTTGAGTTCTAAGTTTCCCAAAGACGAGTCAATGTAAGACTGTGATCATGAAAAAGAAATTTAGAGTTGGATCAATTGGATTCCTAAGTTTTCCTCTACCAACAAAATCAAGACAAGATTTGGTGACTCAAAGTTGAAGATATCTTCATTTAAACAGGAAGTAAGGTGTAAATTTGCAATTATGGAAGTAACTGAAAACTTGTGGAGATTGCTGAAGTATGGAAGTCTCAGTGTTCCCAGCAAGTCCCCAGAGTGGGGCTTAGGTTTTTCAGGGCACAAACTTTAAAGCAAATGAGAACTTCTGTATATTAGCCAAATCGACTAACTCAAACAACTGGAACTTCTAGCAATTCTAGACATTTGCATTTCTACAACACTGCTAGAAACAGGAGTTTTAGTTGGTTCCACCCAGTTTGAAACTGGGTTTCAATGTGTATTCTTCCCCATTACATTCTCGCATTTTATTTTGTCCTATCAAAGCACGATAAATGTATTTTTCAAAACTTGGTCTCGATGAGCCAACAGGCACCAATTCATGCTTGTGGTTTTCAGGGACAGCTGTGCTACGCCCTCAGCAGGTGTCAGCACGTGGATGTGCCTAATGGTGGCAGAGCACTGGGGCAGCACAAAACCTGTGTACAGTGCAATTACGTGTTAATATGGAATTATGGCAAATTCTATTGCAGTGTTACATGGCCAGATGATTTAGAGGAATTTCATTTATCTTCAGACATCTGAAAATTAGCAGTCTAGACACCTTGCCCAGGCCCATGGACTGGCATCCTCAGAGGGCAAATCATCCTATCCTAAGGTAATTACCTAAGGTAGGTGGCATGAATCACTTTCTGAGGAACCCGTTTCTGTCTGTTGCCTACGGAGTGTATGGAAGTCTAGACACTCAACATTTGGCTAGTTACATTTAAATAGGAGGAATCCCACCCAGCAGAACAGTAGCTCAGGCTGTTATTAATTTGAATTAGTTTCTAATTTTAGATGTAATTTACCCCTCCCCCAGAACAATCTGGTAGGATCAAGTTCATGTGAACCATACAGTTGGTGTCCATCTACCAGTTCCCTTTATATTTTGGCTTCTATGATTTTTTTTTTTTTTTAAGTGACATTTAGGGGTTTTTTTCCAACTTGTATTTCCGGTCTGCTATTTCAGCAAATGTCAACACTGAGCTTTTTCATAGGGTCAGCTAAACTTAAGAATGACTTCTTGTGCATCTGTGAAAGTATCTAGTGAATTAGTGTCTGAGAAATCAGGATGCAGCTCTCAGAAGTTCTGTGGTTAAGTACGCAGACGGTAAGTGTGTAACTGTAACTTGCTCACCCAAATGTATCGTGTTGCAGTGAGTAGAGGACTCCTCTTCCACAGGTGTATATACTGGTATCGCAGAGGTTTCGGGCCGACACCTGTCCAGATTGAGCTGTTCTAACGCACGCACTAGGTTCTACAGAAAAGCCCACGCTTCTACGTGCTTCCAGGGTGCAGTGTCCGGTTTCTCAGCTGCTTGTTATGTATTTTACTGCACAGATAATAGATGGATTACCAGGATTCAACTCAATCTTTTTCGTTATTTTGAATGCTTCCAAAGCTCTCATGTCAGAAGTAACAGAATTACCTGAATTTATGTTGTTTGACTGAGGAGCAGTCTGTTTATAAAAGTGAGAGGGGAAAGGAAGAGTTTGAATCAATGGAATTTCCTTTTATAAACCAGATTAAGTGTGCAGTGTCTTCTAGGAGAACATGTACAATATTAAATTATTTGCATGTTGGCCCATTTCCTGAATTGAGTTCTTTTTCAGTCCTTTGTGATTACTATAGAATTTGCCGTGGCAGGAAGCCACCAGGGAGCGCTGACAGAATAACATATACTTTAATATGGATTCTACTGCTATTTTGTCAGATATTCCAGCCACCAGCCTGCTATGATCAGTGTACTCCTACTGATTTCAATGGGCCTCCACAGGTTTAACCTATTGAAGATACAGGACAAAATGCAGAGGGTTGGGGTTTTTTTGGCTTTTATTGCATTGTGATCCCTACCAACACTGTAAATCTATTGAGCTATTTATCTAATTGAATTTATGAGCAGCCTTTCATCATGTTGGTACTGCCCTTACATCAATTCTATAGATGGAAAACTATGGGAAGTTGCAGGTCACCATGGAAATGTTCACTGGAGCAGGAAACAAACCTGACATGTCCATCTAGTGAGTAATCAACATTCTCCCAAAAGCAGACACGCTTCTGATCAAGCTTTTGCAAAGCTGGAAGAGCGAAGTGTGGCACATCCAGCCCTTGCTCTCGTTATTTTGTCACGCTTGGTTGGCACTTCCTCCAGAAGTCTGGCTAGGGCTCTACTTCAAAACAGTTTTCTTTGTATGAAATTGAGACAGCCCTATACTTCCCAGATTGGCTCACTGTTACTATGTGTTTTGAGAATGTTTAAGGTTAAAACGTCAGCTGTAGCTGAGTATGGTTCCTGTTGTGTTCCTGTATCAATACTGGGAAGGGGGATTTGTATTAATGCTTCTATTATTAATCAGAATCTGAAATATTAACTCAGTAAGCAATGTAAACTTAAAATAATTGAGTAACGGAATGGCATTTGTCTAAAAGGAACAAAGGGAATACCAATAAATGAGGATATATATATATGTGTATATAAAATACACACATGCATGTATATACACAAGTATCAAAAAACAAGACCTCAAGTACTTCCCTTGCTCTATGCACCTGGCTCCGAGGGAACGCAGGGATGGCCTAACGCACATGCTTGGCGCCCTGTTTGTTACTTTGCTGCGTAGGGCAACTGCTTTCTGAAGGCGCAGCTGTGAACTGATTCTCCGGACTCGTATTTGTATGACGTCACCTTACTGCTGAATCAAAATGGCAGTGTAGTAGCACAGGAATCTGCAACGTTCATTTCCTCAGAATGTAAATTCCCAACACAAAAGTGTAGTACAGTTTGCGTTAATAATTTGACTGATACATAGGGAAAAAAAAAATGTTGAGACCAATTCCAATTACACGTATCTTCAAGTGTCCGATCATACCACAGATCCCTGCAAATCTGCACGGTTCCTCTCTGAGAAGTGCCAGTCACCCAGTATTCTACACTCTGAAGTGATTAAATTTTCAACTGTCTCTGAAGTCTGAAAGGCTATCCAAACATTCCTGAAAGGGTTAAACAAAATCACCCCAGAAATGCAAATCAAACCTTCACCTGTATTTCTGCCCTAATGTTCTTGCTAACTTACCCTTCACTTCCCAAATGTCACTTTGTCCTACCAAAAAGAAAAACATCTATTTTATAACATAACAAACTCTAAACTCCTCATCCTCCACATACTTTATCAAAACAGTTAACGATCCTTTTTCCTTTCACAAACTTAAGTGTTTTACATAGTTTCTTAGATAATAAAATTCTGGGAATACTTCACACATCAGATCCTTCAGGCACTTTCACTGCTAAAATAAACAAAAACCTAAATATAAGATTTACGTTGTTATAAACTTCAAAATATTTGAAGATAAAAATCCCACTCAGACAGTTGCTTTCCTCACTCCAGCCATGTATTTATGCCAAGTGTAACTCCGTTGTCATGGCTGCTTAGTCAACTCATTAAAAATAACATTTTGCACGTCTCCAACTACCAGCTGTATGGAATCTGTTGGGAGGACACGGATGTGGGCTCTGTAGAGTGAATCCAGACCAGCCTGCATCACTGTAACATCACCATATTAACAGCCCCCCCGGTCAAGGAACTCCCCCTCCCTAAAGGAGCTTCTTCAGTCCCCGAACCTCAGAGGTGAAGGCCCAATTTTGTTCCAGAAAATCCTTGGTCATTCAGAAGCAAAGCTTATTCTGTAACACCTGGCTGGGAACGGATCCGGGGAGATACCGCAACTACTTTGTATCTTGATAGCAAAGGTTTTCCATGCAGCTATTCTTGAAGCAATGGCAAGCTCTCCCTGGGCTCTCATCTTGGTGGTTCTGGAAGCGGATCCAGAACTCTGCAGAAATCTCAAAGCCGTACTGATACAGTCTCCTTTCAATTACTAGTTCTATGAAATGCCAGTATCTGCAACTACAGATCTGCCATACAATTCTTTTTTTTCCTTTCCTGCTGCAGTGAGCAGTGCAAGTCTCAGCTGCATATGGTTATTTCTAGTTTGCTTTTGAAGATACAACACAAGTGGCTGTAGCTATTTATAGATGTGCCTGTAAGCACTTTGCCCCCCGATTTGAGACCGTATCTGCCTGTAGAGGCAAAACAACTACTGAATACTTCTTGTCTCTAGTCAACATCATTCAAGATATAAAGCAGCAAAGCTGAAGCCACAATAAGATACAGCAATTCATGTGAGGTGAGGGAAAAAGTAGCTTTACACAAGTAAAGGGCATTTGTGTCTTTGTGAGGCATCTTGACGCGTTCTGCCACTAGTCTCACATTCTAATTTCCATTTTCCACATTTGTTCAAATTACAATTGTATGAAGTCACTGGCTTCAAGACTTGTTTGTATTCAATGCAAATAATTACTTAAGGAACTGACCAAAGTTAACATATGGGTCTCACACTGCGAGAGTATTCTAAATATACTTGAGCCCAGGCCCCATTTTAACCGCAGTGTACTTATGCCTCAGCAAATTGTTTCAACATAAGGTGGCATATATCACCACCCTCCTTTTCTTCTCCAGCCCACCCCCTCCTCCTTCCAGGAGGGCACAAAGCATTTATTGCTGCTTTGTTCTCTCCCAAAGGCACCCCTTATCACCCCTGCTTCCCTAGCTCAGTAGGGCACTGCGCCCACCCAGCCCTTCAGCCTCGGCCAGGCACAGAGCGGTTGCAGGCACCTCCGCCATAGCCACGTGCCACCTCCCTACACAGGAGCAGGCGAGGTGGAAGAGGGGAGCACGACGGAGTTGGGGAGCACGACGGAGTTGGGGAGCCCCAGGTACCAACTTCCCCCCTCCTGACCTGTTCTAGGTGAGGGGAATGCCTGCAACATCGGTGGCACCACATTCTCCAACCCCCCTGCACGCAGGACAAGGACAGGCCAACTTACTACTCTCTGCCACAAGCAAGGCCTTAGGGGAGCAGTATTTGAAGTAAGCACTACATCAAGCAGCAGTTAACGTACGTACGTTTCTCCAGGCATAGGTAAGAGTAAGCTCTCCCCCTTCAGTTTGCTGTACCAGCTCTCTAGTGACTGATTTTAGAGAATAAGCATGAACTGGCAATAAACTGATTTTTTTATCAGTCACTGCAGCTGCTAGGCTGGATTGTAACATAAACTATGATAATTCATGTTTCAGATGCACTCTCAAAGTTTACCACAACCATTATTTATTAAAGACTGTCCTGAAGTTCTCTATCATTCACAGCTCTGGAAAAATCCCTCCAAGTCCAAAGAACATTCAGGTGGAAGCTTCTATCTGCTAAATGTCACACTCACAAAAATTTTTTTCTGTACCCAACTCCCTCAACCCCATGAGACTTCTTTCCTGCCATTTTCCCTAAGAAAAAATATGCCTGTGCAGTTATGAAGATGTTGTAACTCTTGGAAACTTTGATCAGAACACCTTCCTGAAATATCCAAATTTAACATAACAACTTAGCACCAGCAACAATGCTACCTTGAAAAAGAGATCTAGTCTTCTACCGCTATAAACACTGACAATAAACAGCAGTCCAACTATTCTTCTGGGAAAAGGTAAAATTCACAGCAACTGCTCATTTTCAATAACCCCTAACTTCTCTTGCAGGAGCCTTTGAATCCAGTATGGATTTGCTCCTTTGAATAGACAGGCTTTTCAGGACTTTGCTGCCACGTACACCAGGCAACTCTGACACGGACAAATGAAGTTTCTCAAGTGGTAACCGCAACCGAATTCAACATTTCAGAAATGAACTTCATGACTGTAGCAGCTATGAAATGTGCTTAATATGCATTTTTTCCAATGTTCCTGTGTGTGTTATAGCTACCATTAATACTAATAAAAGCTACTACCCATTGACCAGTTATACATTGGTTTAATTTTGACCGACTTTACTTTTAAAGCGGAGTACGCTCTATTTAAAGTACAATGCAATTCATAGTTAAAAGCCATACAAAAGTTAGAACTGAACGCCCATCCCCTTTTCCAGACTGACTTTGTCACAAGCACTGCAAACACTAAAAAACTTAGCAAGTAGCTGAAAATCAAGCTAAGGTGCTCCCTTTCCTTATCCATGGAAAGTACCATTTTGATGTATACGCTGCAGCTGTAAGAGCCGTTTTTATAAGTTTCAAGAAACCAGATCTGTTCATACTAACTGCATGTTGATTTTGCAAGTGTCTCATGACAGAGAGTAATTCTACAGTTTAGTGGCATTTTCTACTGCATGTACATTCTAGTCCACATTTGTGGTCGCAGTTCTTACAGGAGTTTTGCTCTTCCCTAACAGAGTTCCCAACTCAGTGACTAGGCACAGACAAGCCAAGCAGCAAAGCCTCCATGCACAAGTCCATAATACCATGGTAATTACATTTTAGACTGGTGCAAGGATACAAGGCTTAATTAAGCTATTCAAACAATCTACAACTGCCAGCTTAACCTTCTCCAAATCTCCAGGGGAAGAAAAAGAGAAAAAAAGAAAAAAAAAAAGGCTGTTGCAGTTTTGACTAGGAATTGCTTTTACTTGCACCTCCTTCTACTATCGTCTTGTTCTCTCGGCTCCACAGTAAGTTTAGTTGGAAACTGGTTAGGGCTGTTCTTTCATGACTCGCAGTTCCTGCCTGTCTTCAGCTTTGCAGCACATGGGGATGAAGTGCACTGTGTATCTAGTAACCTATAACTGAAGTACACAACTAGTATTACAGTGCCACGCACCACCAAACTGATCAGCTGTAACAGCAAAGTTTAAAACACAAGCAAAACTAACAACAGACTTTGAAACACAACCCTGTTACTGAAACAAAGCTGAATTTCACTGCACTGCATCTTACTACACTCAATTTAAAAATGCAATTCTGAAACAGCAGAATTTGGAATTAACTAGGAGTCAATAAACCTTGAAACTGTACTTACATCCCTCTATCCCAATAAACGGCATTTAACTGCAGAACCTGAGTATATAGGACATCCACCCGAGAAGCATCTTTGTCTACCCAAGAATGGACATCAATCAAGTGAAGGGTAAACCCTGCAACCCCTGTAGCCCTAGCATAGACTATGTTACTACACAGACAGAAGAGGAAATACTTTCATAAACTAAAGACTACTCTGCGTCATGACTGGGAAGAACATACCATTAAGAACTTTTTTGGAGGCCCCACAATGTCACTGCTCACCATCGTAATGCTGAAGTTTCAGCTACATCAAAAGCAGGCAGCTCCTGACCTCAAGCTGCTTAAGCATAGTTAGTGCTTTCCTTTTTCTCTTAATTGAACTAGAATCCACAGGAATACCTTGCTTTCCTGTTTACTGCTAGAGAAGTCACACATCCAAAACGCAGAGACGGTGTTTAAGTGCCATGGCATTTTTGTTAGCAATTTGAGAAGCTGAATACCCTTTATGATTGTCATTTGGTTTACAGAAGCACAGTACCTTGATTGACTGGGCTACGCATTATACAGCGCATTAGTGAGGCATCTGAAGAAACTTTCTGAAGGAATCCAAGTTACGAATAGACAAGAGGCCACTATTTGTAACTGTACGTTAAGGAAGCCTGCCTTTCACAGCAAGTTGCCAGCAAAACGAGAACTAGACCCACTCTCCCAGTCACAGCACTGTAAGGTGCATAAATGCAAGCTATCCCTCCCCTCCAAGCAAGCCCCTTCATGGTCTCAGGTAGTGTTCTCATGCTCTGCTTTTTCATCTCCCACGATGCAGAAGACGGCATGTAGTCTAAAGCACTTCCAGCACAGGCAGAAACAAGTTTCAGTCCAAGAGACAAAACTGCTGTTTTGCCATTGCAAATGCATCACCTTTCAAGAGTGAAAAGAGTTACCAATGAGGGGAAAAAAAAAAATCACTAGGGACAAGGTTCTAGGAAGTAAGGTATTTTTGAGTATTTAATAGATGACACTTCAAGCCTGTACAATGCAACATCATTAAACTGTTTTGTGGGGGAGTTTTGCCAATTTGAGACAGGCAGCCAATAGTCAGTGCTACTTGTTTAAAAAAAACCCATGCATGTGACCTGGTCAAAGTTCAAAGCATTAGGAAGTTAAAAAGCACATACTTGCTGATAAAGTATACACTGGACCACAAGGCAAACTCCTACCCTTTCCTCAGCAGAATGTCTTCATTTTCCTCATGTCACAGCGAATCTGTAGTGCCTAATCTTGTCTGTGACCATATTTAGAATTCATTTGCATGTTAAGACAATTATTACATAAAGAATCTTAAGATGGTCCCAGTCTAAGTCAACTCCCATGGATGTTTCCTTCTGTAAGTAAACTAGTTGTCAGTTAAAGCTTTTCTGCTGGGAGACATTCAGAAACAAGTCAAGTATCACAATGTTTATTGATAGATACAAGTATATAAAATCAGGGCATGAACATGTCTTGATAAATTAAGTAGACTTAATTTCAGTACTATAATAGAGGGACCAATTCAGATTTCTCACCATGCCATGTTTCACACCCACAAAAACCTCTTCCAAAGGGCATTAAACCATCTCTTCAGCTGATCAGTTTTTGTGCAAGTAAACTGTTTCTTTTCTTAAAAGACTTGTGCACTTGCCCAGGCTCAAGGATATTAAAACCTAGCACATAAAGCCCATTACTAGAGGTAGAAATACAGGCAATATACTATTACGGCAACAACCATCGATTACAGTTAAGGATTCTCTGTAACAACCAAATGGATAATCAAATATTGCAACAACTCAAGTATTACACTGAGCAAAGTGCATTTCTACAGTATTCAGTGTTGCTATTCAGTTTTCTAACTTAAAAACAGCCTATGATAACTGGCAGCAAAGAAGACCCTTGCAACAGACTGCTTCTGCTCGAGAACTTATGATGTAATTATTGCATGCTGCTAATACACTGTTATCTAAACATTAAAGATACTCTAAAATATTTTTATTGTCGACTATTAAGACATACTACAAAAACCTTTTGCAGAAGATACCCTATTGACATACTTCTGCTTTAAATATTGTGAAACATTATAGCGGAATGAATTTTCGCAGTGGTTAGGTCAAATGCAGTTACATCATAGCAACAGTATGTTTGCACAATTTAAGGCTTTGGCTGGTTCTTTAGTCAGCTTCTTCTTCAGATTCTTCTTCTTCAGCAGTTTCCAGCCAGGTTAGCCACTGGTTTACCTGCAGTTACATAAAGCTGGTTTAAGGCAGCAGGAATTATTTCCCCACTACATACTTATGCAGAACATTGCTTCTCCCCCCCCGAACTGATTTTTAAAATCTTTCAGCCACACTCTGCACTAAATGTAGGTCTCTAGTAAAGAAAAAAAGATTTAGTTCATCTTGCGTAACTCCTTCCTCGTGAAACACTCCATGATATTTCTAGGTATTATCAAGTCTTAAAAACACTGTTTGAAAGCGTCTCAAGCACTCCAGTGCAGCAGAGATCACAGATCTCTAATGTTAGCAAATTTACCTGGAATAAAGCTTTGCCTTTCCCTGGAAACTCTTGAGTAATATCTTCTTTCCATGCCAGGAAGGCTTCTTCTTCAATGATCTCCATGTCATAGAAATGAACAAAGAAGCGCAGTAACATGCCTATGGAAGTAAATTTAGCTTTGTTAGCATTATAACCTTCCGAACAGCTTACCTGACCCCAAGAAATGTAACGACAAGCCTGAGAGCCATACACAGACACAAGCAAGCAGACACGAGTTAAGTTTCGGGTAAGGCCTTGATGCACATACCTTTTGGAAAGTTATTGTTGTAGCAGTGCACCTGGAGTGCATATAAAGCACTCACTTGCAGATCAACATGGTCATGGAGGAACTTCTGCATTACCGGCTTGAAGGAAAGCAGCAGTTGTTTTTCCTGCTCTAGCTGCTCTTTAGATGGAACAGATGAAGAATCCGATTCGTCACTGGGTGGGTTTACTTCACTAGAAATGTATTGCAAGAAACTGGAC
>VZTL01019196.1:0-16693 GCA_013400535.1 Scopus umbretta | reverse complement strand
CCCCCAAAAAAAAAGTTAAGTTCTGTGAACTGGTAAGCAGCTAGATTATTTCATGTTCTAACACAGAAGCACAAGTACTCTCAAGTTCAGTTTGCTAGCTATTACTGAAAATACCCTCCTGCTTGTATCAGCAGTTAGCACATGCACAGTGGATTAGTACTGCAGCTGACTGTGCACCACAAAAATCCTAGTTTTGCTTCTGTTATGGCTCTGAAACATTTTTAGAGGAATACACAGGTCTAGACTTCTCCTTCCCAAGCAAAAGCAACACTTCACACTGATGCAAGCTTGGAGACTTGCCTTTCTTCTCACATCTAATGGGTGTTTAATACAGCAGAGGTCCACCCAGAACAATTTATCTCCCCGGGTACTGCATCTTTTTCTGCACAGAGCTACATGCCAGCCTTTACAGAGTTAGTGACTTACTGGTAGCTTAACAAAACATGTGCCTAAACTACATCAAGATAGCATCTCACCTGGTCATCAATATATTCACAAATCCCTTATCTACATGAAGTTTGGGTGAAATGTTATCTTTAATCCACTTATAGATGGCTTGAGGGGATGGATCCGATTTTATTTGCTTTAGCAGTTCCTTCTCCAGTTTCAGAAGCGGGAACAAGAAGCTAAGCCCCTTCCCTTCTAAGATCTCCAGCATGCGGTCCTTGTTCTGGTCAATTTCTGACAAGTGAATAAGAAAGACACGCCTTAAGTGCTGGTGCTAATCAAAGCCTATAATTAATGGTTCATGGGCCTAACCATCTCTTAAGAAAGACCATTCTTAAGAATCATTGACAGTTGATGCATCAAAATAACCTTGTATGTTATTTTACTCTGGTGTAAGAAACTAAAGGAAAAAACATCTTGTATACACTAACATGAGGTGTCATAGAGCTATGTGGTAACTCTTACCTGGTAACATTTTCTGCATGTTCACTTTGCTTTGTTGGAACAATTCTGTTAGCCATTCACGATCTTGTAACTTAGCTAACTGCTGAAGGCAAAGCAGGAAGAGAGGGAAGTGGGTGCCACTTTCCAGTGGTTGAGCCAGTTCGGAAATGCTCACCAGTTCTGAAATAATGGCACGGGCTGCGAACTGTGCTAAGTAGGATTTCACCAATGGTATGTCCACCTCCAGTTTGGGGCACTGGTCCAATACATTCAGGAATGCCTAAGAAATGGTAAACACAGGCAGAAGTTGGAATTCTTAAGTAATTTTGTTCTTGTGCACAGCAGTATTCTTACTACATAGCAGCCTCATGTTTCTTTTCTGCATTGAATCACTTGCCAAGAGATTCCCATTTCCAGTTCCTGAAATCCTATTTCTGCATTTCTTCCTTTCATCAATTCTTATGCCCCTCACAGGTTTAGACCTCATTTTTTGCCCCCTTAGATCAATTGGACTTAAAAAAATTTGCACACTGCCTTTACACAAGCTAAACATCATGATCAAGTAATAAGGACTGCGAGCCTTTTAGATTGCAGTACCTGCATGAAGTTGTCACTTGTGGCTATTCCCTCCTGCTTGAGCAAGCTGATCAAAGTACTTGCTTTCTCTTTGTCTTCATCTGATCTATCTAGGGATTGAATGATTACTTTGCTCAACATCTCAGGAATGAAGTGTTTTGGAGCTCTCATTTCTCTCACAGTATTGACAGCATCATTAGCGTTTCCATTGTTCAGATACTCAGTCACAACAGCTTCCTAGAGAAAAAAGTTAAACAAGCATTCATTTTCAAAGTGCATGTACAAGGCTTCAAGAAGCACTATTACATACTTAACTTACAGTTTGTTTAAGTAGCTCTTCTTTAGAAGGAGGTGGTTTCTTGGTGGTCTTTGCAGGCTTTTCTTGTATAAGTGGTGGATTTGTTTTAAGACCAAGTTGAGGAGGCTGAAAGAGATCGTAGCAGAATTTGTTTCTTTGCAGTATGCATCTACCTACATTTATATCAAGTTTAAGAAAACTAAATACATACAAAGGCAGATGAAAGTCAATTTGGTCTGTCTTACATACATGAAGAAATCAAGTATAGCCAATAATATACAGCAATTTTTCTATTTACCTGTCCCAAAGGTGGTGTCTGAGTGCGTGGTGGTTGAGCACTGGGAGGAATCATAGTTATCTGGGGCTGAAGCTTTGGCACTTGGTTTTTGTTCATTAGAAAAGACTGAGCAGGTCTCAGGCTAATCTGTAAACAGGCAAGTCAGAAGAAAAAACACCTCAAACTGTTTCAAGTATTCTGACCAAGAATACACAGCCATGGACTCACGCCAACTGATCCCACTGAAACATGACTTTTCTGTTTCTACCATGTTAACACTCAAATACAGATTAAGCCACACGTGTACTGGAATTTCCCCCAAAAGCATGACTTGATGAATCACAACTTGCTGCAAGTTACTGGTATTTAGTTCCACTGGTATCAAGATCTGTAATTGCTCCTTTTAGATGCAGTATGTTAGAGACCCAAGAAGATACTTAGCATGTTTGCTGATGTATTTTATAGCCAAGATAAAACTCTACCAATTGCTCAGAAATCAGGATACAAGTCTGGTTAACGCTCAAAGTAACAACGCAGTTTACCTAGCATTTGACATTTTGCCTATTAGCCAGTTCGTAAAAAAAAAAAAAAAAAAAAAATAAAGTAAAAAAAATTTTAGCCTGGTCCAGCACTTCAGGGTTTCTAAAGTTTCTAAAGTTCAGGATTTTCTAAGTTTTAATTAAATGTAGTTATCAATATGATGCATGGGAACTGTTGTCAGAGTAGTGTTCTTGGGGAGGTGTGGGAGAAGGAAGGGACACCCCAAGAAATTGCCCTCATATCTCAGTCTTGCTCATAGGACGCTGGATACCCTAAGGAAAGTGAGGGGTGAGGTGAAAGAGGAAGGGACGAAGGAGGAGTAGGAGAAGGAGGAAGAGTTCCAGCATTAGTCCTCATAATAACGCGTCTTGCTATAATCATTGGGCAATATTTAGAATAGGCTTTAAGTAATGTAGGCATGTAATGTACCTCATCTGCATTAAGCTGTCCTTTCTTAGAAAACCGAGGTGGCATATCCTTCGACTGTCCTTGTTGCTGGGATAAGAGTCCCTGATTCTGGTTATGGTAGAGCTGGCTTTGCCCCTATTTCAGAAAGGGAGATATAGAGAAAGAAGTGCAGATGATGGAGTGGTGTACATCATATGGGAAGTAGTACCAGAGGGACCAGAGGAACAAAGATTCTATTTGCCAGGAAGGGAGAAAGAAGGAGCAGGGGTGGTGGGAAAGTAGCATCTATCCCTAAAAACAGGGCTATCTTAAGTAAAACACACCATTCTGACCCACCAAAGCCACATGCACCTTTCCTTGCATTAGGAAAAAAAAAAAAAAAAAAANNNNCCCTTGATTGAGAAAAAAAAAAAAAAAAAAAAAAAGAAAAAAGGTGTATTCCTTGCATCTCTTGCACAATTTAAAAAGTGGTTTAGAATTTTTGTATCAGCTGAGCCTCAGTTCTTATCAGAATTGAATCTCAGGAAGTCTTTCAACATAAGCAGACTATAATCCATAACATACGCATCTGTAGAAGAGCTTCTAAACATGCTGAAGTCACCCTGTGAACAACATCTTCCTTACCTGACTTTTCAGAAAAGATTTGCCTAGTTCTCCAAACTGGGATTGAGCAGAAGGCATGAGGTGACCCCCATGGCCATTGAAAAGTTGGTTTGAACGATGGCGTCCCATGGTGGGTGAAAATCTATCCTGAATAACCCCTGGACCAGTACCAATTCCGCTACCTGTATGTATTATTAAGGAGGCAAAAAACAATTTTAGTTCTTGTTCAACACAGTACAGCCACAGTCATCACATCAGCCTCACAGTTTCAGCATACCTGGCATTTGTCCAAACATATCAGCAAGCCCTCCGAGTGGGTCCCTGTCAAGTTTCATTCTGGGTGGCATAAAGGGTCCCTCCAGAAAGAAGTCGCTTCTCATCCCTTGAGACATAGGAGCAGGAATAAAAACTCCCAGATCCTTTAAAACATGAATTACCATTTTAGTCAGTTTGGAGTAATAGTCCCTGAGAAAAATCAAGCGTTTAAAAAATCAAGCGTTTAGCCCTGAACTATACAAGTCCATCCGATTTTAACTCTTAACCTCTTACTACCACACACTGCTGTTAAGAGCTACTCGTAATTGCACAGCGTAACAGGGAGTAAAGAGCATAAGGATTCACTTTTAAGACTTAAGCAAAAGCAAAGCACAAGACTTTACATTCACCACTTACTTTTACTGCATCTTGACGGATTTGATTGATAGTCTTTGGTCCATTGTCAAGAAAAGCTTTGCGAGGAACCCAGTTGTGTTCTCTCAACTCCACAGTATCCTTGGAACATAAAAAATTATTAGGAAAGGATTCAAGGCAACTTTGCAAGAAAAAGGAAGCAGTAAGCCATTTTATCATCATACCTGCAGCAGGAAACGAATCCTTGCTGGCAATTCCTTACTTGACATCAAGGAGCGCATACGGGCAAAGTACTGATCCATTAAGGACTGGGGGAACAAAAGTGGTATTACAAGTGAGGGCTAATTCTATCAGTGTCTTGACTATTTTCAGGAAAGGTGACCACATTCAAGACATCTAAGATCAAATAATAGAACAGACTGCCCTTTCCTGCCATCTCAGTCTCCCTGATGGCAGTAGAGCTTATGGAAAGCTAATGCATTAAGGCATCTCATCTGAGTCAAAGATGAAAACCTGCCTAAATTCTCACTACTGTGACACCGTTTCAAGTTTACATTCAGAACCCTCAAGTCAAGGTCCAAAATACAGGCATCAGAACACATAATTGTGTTCAGAATAGAGGTCCTCACCACATCTTTTCAAGCAGCATTTAGAGAAACAACATTCTTGCTTTTGTTACTTCCCAATGTCCCTAACTGCATCTGGAAAAACATTTCAAACCACTTCAAAGATTGGCTCCTTTCACTATCAAGAGGTTTGATGCAGCAGCAACAGTTGGCACTCTTGCCCTCTGAATGTCAGACTTTGATTTTGTACTTATGAATAGAACACCAAATACAGAAGGTTCAAGAAATTAAGGTCTTAGCCAGAGAATTTAACTAGTTTAATGACTGCAGTGGTTATGCACATACCTTGGCTTTTGCATGGTCTAATCTAGGTCCCACTGTCCTCATTATCTGACAGAGGCACTCCAAATCCTCCCCCATATCTTTGAGTTGGACTCTCTTCTTCTTTTCCAAAAGCTGAAATATTGAAAGGGAATTAGGTATTTCAACCTATTATAAGTCACAATTTAGAAGTGACAATTTTTTTTATTTTTTTTTTAAACACAGGGACATGCAAAAACATTTCACCTTGTTCTGAAGATGAAGGGACTTGAAAGTTATTTTTTAAGAATTGCTTATTTAAGTACTTATTACTCCATAAGCATATGTCCCTTAAGTACCTGTGGTACTTTGCCTAGGCCAAACTACATCTTCACCTGGAAACAATTCCCACAGCTTTGAACAAAGCCAATTTTACTTTTCAACCACACCAAAGGACTGCTTATTTCAAACAGTGTGGGGGTAAATAACTGACAGGAAACATTATGCTCAGATTCCCAAAGCAGCATACAAATTTGTAAATTTAGAAGTCCTATTTTGCTCTTAGCCCCCACCCAATCTGAATACTCACTGTTTTGATGCACTTATGAAGGATAGATTCATGAATAAGATCAAGCTTGCCAAGTTCTCCAATGAATTTGATGTTCCCCAGCATCTTGATCTTGGCAATGGCTCTCTGTTCCTCCTCCTCAGGGAGGAGGGGACCATCATGCTTATCATAGACTGGAAAACAAAGAAGCCTTTTTAACATGGCTGTGGAAAAAGGAGATAAATAAATTCTGTATTGAAGTGGTTTTAAAGCTTACTATCAACATTTCTGGTTCGGTTTTCAAATTCATCTTGAAGTTTAGATATTAGGAGGCGTCTGAATGTCTAACAAAAGAGAACAGAGAGAACAATAATCTAATCAGTGCAATATACATGCTAGCAAAAGTTACCATTATAGACCGAGAGATACTCACTGTGCTTTGCTTCTGTCCTGGATGACTCTCTGCTGATGGGCCATCAAAGTTGGGTGCATCTTCTGCCAGCCGCAGACATAGTTGAGCATACAGTGAGCTATACTTGGGCTCTTCAAGGGCTTTGTCTACGATCTAAATAAATTTATTTAGAGTAAAGCAGCATGTAGTAGGATGCAAACGTTATTAGGAAAGTGAGTTGCAAGACACATTATTACCACTCTATGTAATACAAGACATTAGCTATTTCTTGCTATTTCATCAAACATACATAAATAATGGCTTTTGTTTTAACACTAGTCTTGATGCTGAAGCAAAGGAAAAAAAGCTGCTCTATGCTACTGAAGAGCTTCTATAATCCTTAGACAACAAACAGGACAAATCTGAAGTCTGTCACTGGAACACTGAAGTTAATATCACCAATTGATCTCAGATTCAACAAAGTGACACGATAGTTAAATTGGTGTACCACCAAAAGGTCACCTGTGGTAGCTTTTCCAAGACCATCAGGCTTGTTCATCAGGAGAACAGTAAGAGGAAGAAGGGGGCTAGGGAAGCAAGATTGCTAACTAACATCTTAGATTAAAAAACCCAAAAACATAACAACAACAAAAGACAAAAAACCCCAAACAAATAATCCTAAACTGTGTTTAGTGATTCTAGAGACTACTAAAAAAAAAAAAAAAGGAAGTTAAAGCATTAAGCCTACTTCCTCCCCAGTAAATCCTTTTTACACAACAAGTGAGAATTTTATTTCTCTCTGTTTGGATTATTAAACTCCACATTAGCTTACTTCTGTAAGTTCAGAAGTTCATTAGTTACTTCTGTATCGCATCAAAAACAGTCAACCTCATTTTTAACATGCAAGAGAACTGTAGTTAAAGGAAATGCAGTCAGCTTACCAGCAGTATGACCCCTTTTAAGATGAGCTTAGATTCTACACCCACATTGAGGAGCTCAAGGCATAGCTTGTCAAACTTTTCAGGAGTAAGCTTATTTAGTATGCTAAAGAGGAACAAACAAACATAAAAATCCAGATTACAGATCTTGTAAGTGTGCTACAAGTAATTTCAGACGCAAGTTTTACCTTTACTTCTTAAGTCTATTAAAGTGAAATTTTCCATTCAACCATTCTTTGGGAGATCTTTAGAATGTAAAATATTATTGAAAAGACTAATCCTCTCACAAGAATTACTTCTCAAGTGTTTGCTGCTGCTGGCCTATCAGTTTCTGCCTCATTCCCTCCAACGGGCAGCACATGCCCACACATCCCACCACCACCGAACTCAAGAACCACATGTCTTCCTTTCCTCCCGCCCATGTATTGGGATATGCATTGCTAAAAAAAACCCAAAAACCACACAGTAAGGAAAGAAAAAAAAAAAAAATCTTGTAAAGAACTTACCCTCTTACTTTCCTGAAGATTGCATCATGTCGTTCTTTGTCGTTTGCGGAGTCGTCATCTCGTCTAGTGCTTCGTGAAGGAATCCATTTCTGAGCGTTTTGCCCTGGGGTTTTCCCCAGGAACTCGCTGGGGAAACAATCATATTTTTAAGAATATGATTGTTAAACAGAAACAATTTCAAGAACTGACCTTTTAACCTTTCAGTGCAGGCTTACTTAGGCTAATTCTGTTACTAGCTTTGCTAAGAGCATGCACTTAACCCTACCAAAACTGCAACATCTGTTGCATAGTATACACTCAACAATAAAATGACACACAAGAAAACCCTTCCTCTAAACTTCTGAAGCAAAATGCATGAAGATATCTCTGCATCTAATATCACTGTATCATGACACTATCATGACACACACTTTCAACAGAGTGTATGTTATCCTGCCAGACTGGAGGACATTAACATGTAAAAGAAATACCTACTGAGTTTATGACAACTTTAAAGAACCTCTATTTTCAACTCAGTATTCACCATCAAGCAGTCTCTGCCTTTAAGATGACATACCTGTTGCTGGCAGTCTTGGGATAGTGCTGAGGTGCACCCCTACCACCTCCTCCGCCTGAAGAAGCACTGTTAAAAACAACAGTGTAATCTTGTGTAAGTTCAAAATCCCAATACTTTCAATTACATGTCAGTTTTGGTATAAACATAAGACAAATTTAAATTCTCCTTAAAGGACAGTTTCCACTGCCAAATGTTTAAACAAACAAGCAAGCACTAGTACCTGAAACGAGAAGCACCCCCTTCTGCAATCGCACTCTCCACTTTGGCGGCTTGACAACGAAGAATCTTCAAAAGAATAAAATTAAATTGACGGGGTGGGGAAAAACAAAACCTAGAAAGACAAATCAAGTGTTCATATTATAGTTGCTTTACTAGCAGCCATAGTATCTAACTTATAATAAAGAGTACAAACATTTGTTAAGAGAATGCGGAACCCCCAAACACTGTACTTCATAGAAGACAAGGAAACTCTTATTTATGCAATACTCACAATACTCACAGAAAGGCCAATTTCATCATCATAGCCACGTTTTCCAACGGGGGTGAGGGAGGAGAGATAAGGGAATCACAGATCAAGAATGTAAGAGCCTCAAATTTACCCTGTTAAACCCCCCAAAACACTTCCAGAAAAAAAAACTTTTGTTTTTTTTTTCCCCTGCTAGTACAGCACAATTAAATTAATCCTTTATTGACAGGCTTTACAAACTCTGATTAATTACAGCAGGACAAACTAGTCAAGTTTCAAAGTGACAAGCATCAGATCACAAAATGCAAACTAACTACAGTAAGAGAGATGTATTCTACGCCCAAGTTCTAACGGTCAATTGAGCTACTAAATAATAATAATAAAAAAATTGCTCCTCGCCACCCCAAATCTTAGCTTGCAAGACAGCAGCAAAAAGAAAAATTTCACTGCACTGCTCACGAGGCAGAAAACTAATCTCGGGGACAGAAACGCCCAGGGAGCACGTAGGGGGGGGGAAGAAAACAAAACAAACCAGAAAAACAACAACAAGGCACACCACCACAGGTATTTTGAGTCTCCATCACAGATCTGCTCCGAGACACCGCAGTACTGAGTACAGTCACCGCCTGAGAAACGCCCAACAGCACAGAACGCACCTCTCCCCATGCAGGCGGCGGCCATCACCTCCGCGCCCCGGCAGCGGCCGCTCGCCGCGGCGGCGGCAGTGCGGACACGAGGAACGGCTCCCAACATGGCTGCCGCCGAACAAAAGGGCTGCGGGAGGGGCGCCCCCCGCAGGACGCAGGCGCTGCCCTGCCGCATGGAGCTGGCGGCTCCGGGCGCACCCAGCCGCCTCCCCTTCCCCCACCGGGCGCCGCCCGCCTCCAGGCTGAGGCGCCGCCAGCAGCTCGGCCGGCTCTTTGTTCTCTCTGCGAGGGAGGTGAGCGGCCTCCGCTCCGCCGCCGCCGGCGGAAAACGGCGCCCTCCACTCGCGGCACCCGCCCCGGTCCGCCCGGAAAGGGTGGGAGGGGGAAGCAGGCGGTATCCCCCCGCATCACCACCCCCGCTCTACTCGCTGCCCAAGCCTGAACAGGAAACATGGGCGAGGCTGCTGCCGACAGACGCGGCTTCTCGGCAGTCCCTTCTCCCTCCCAGGAGCGGCGACAGGAGTGAATGAACTGGGGGGTGGGGGGTGTGTGTGTGTGTGTGTAATCCTCTCGCCACCGGCTCTTGAAAACAAACAACGTCCCTTACCCCACCCGCCCATGCGGATCCTAGAAGATCCCGAGACCGCAGCCCGCTACCGTGTACTGAAGCTACTCCCCTCCAAGGGCAAACCTCTCGGGCACCCGGGGCCCCCAAAGACCGCAGCTAGAGATGAGGATCCTGCAGCTCATCCGATCCCCCGAAAAGCAGAGCTACGAACTGGGACTACCTGACTCCATCTCCCTGGCTGCAGATACACGGCTCTAACCTCAAACGCTTCTGCTCAGATTCTCTCCCACGCCTAGCGGAGGACTACCGATCTCCTCTACCCCTTCACTTAGCATTCACGATAATCCGAAAGCGGATAGTAGGAGCGGCCATCGACCCCAGCCGCCATTTTGTGCGGAAGAAAGCGAGAAGAAGCCGACCAGAAAATGGCGGCCACTTCGGGCAGCCGCCAATTTAAGCGGCAGCTGCAGCAGTACCCGGTCCCCCCCGGTCCCCGATCACTCTCCCGACACGCCCGCATTTCTCACCTTCCCTAAGGCCTTGTCAGCTTCCCCGGGTCCCGGCGGCTACCAAGGGCAGGGGAAAAGGCAAGAGAGGGGAGGGGAGGGGAAGGGAGCCGGGGACCGGGGCTGGGGAGGGGAAGGGGGGAGCGCGCGAGACAGGGCGAGTCTCCGAGTCACCACAGCAGGAGCAGCAACGGCCCAACGCTTCCCTCCGCCACCTCCATAGAGAGCCGACTCGCTGCCGCGTCTAAAGCGCACCGAGCCAGCCCCACTAACTTTATTACCCTTCACGCAACCTACCCCACCTCCCGCTAGCAGCCGCCAATCGCCGTGAAGGGCTCCGCCTGTCTTGCCAATCACAACCGAGAAAGGGGGTGGCCGTAACGTCGAAGTGGGAGGAGGAGGGAGGAAGTTTGGTTGAACTGTGCCATCGCCGCAGTGCAGCATCCGTATTCGCGAAAGCCGTTACGCCACATGGTTGGCGGTAGGGCCTAGGAGGGAAGGGAAATTGGCGCAAGTGGCGTACCCGGTTAATGGTGGCGGCTTGGCTGTTTCTTTCCTTCGCTGTTTGCTCCTGTGTTTCAGCCATCACAGAGCCCCAGTTCTAGAGGCCTAGAGTGCGAGTTACAGTTGATTGCCACGTTCGTAGAAAGATAGTTTAATATATATGTATCCTCGTAAGGTTTCTTCGTTTTGTTTTTATTTACTACATTTATTTAAGCCTAGGTTTCCCTTCAGTCAGACCACATTTCAAATTTGGTTGAGGTAAAAAATTAGCTGATTATAGATGGTGGTCCTGAGCTTGCAATCAGATCCAAAGGAGGAGACTTGCCATTTGAGCTCCAGGAGTCTGTCTGTATGGATCCAATTTCAGGTTTGCTTTCTGGGTTTGGAAACTATTTCTGTCTCTGCATGTGCTTTTAGCTATGAACTGGCCTGTCCGTAGCAGAGTGTTCTGCAGGCAAACCATAGACAACCAGGATTCTAGAGAGACATTTTTGTACATTTATCATGCTAAGCACGCAGCTATTGGGCTTTTCTTGCTCCTGCTCAGTTAAACAAAACAAAGATGGCCAGGCTTTTGGCTGTAGGTGGAAGTTTGAGTCATGGGAGACTTCCAGAGACTTGCCAGTGTGAGGTTTTACCCTTTTAACAGGCAGGACTCAGTCCTAGACAGTCACTGAGGTAGCAGTTACCTGGACTTGCCAAAGAATTGAACTTCTCTGTCCTAGATGGGGCAAGACAGAAAACAAGAGCTAGGTAAACGTGACAACAAACTCCAGAAACATCCACATCTGCTTTGTTCACACAGACACCTTCCGCTTTCGGTTTGTATGACTCATAATTCAGATGACTGGGAGAAAGTGGTACATGTAATAACTCTCGAACCATATAGAAGGCAAGTCCAAACAAATGGTATTACAGAACTTCCAGTTTCCCAGAGCCAACCTCATTCCTAACGCTTTCAACACAGTGTGCCAGTGTCCCAAGGGTTATATAAGGCCTAAAGGGTGATGTCATACAGGAGTTCTTACGTCGCATCTTATCTGCGATGAAGTTCAAGATAGGTTTCCCCATCTCATACCCATAAGCATTAAGGACAGTTTACCTATCAGATTGTTTTACAGAATATCTTGAATAAACTACCCTGAAAGTAAGTTTTGAGCACATACGTGTTGCATAAGGGTGAACATAATTGTGACAGGTACTTGTCATACCAGAATTTTTATATAATGACTGCATTTAACAATATTCATATTACCGCAAGAGCTTGGACCTTGCATGTGAATGTGCAAGAACAGAAGTGTGCAGAACTCCACTGAAATAAATGGAATCCAGTTTGAAAGAAGGGGTCAATAGGCACAGAGGCAACAGCAAAGCCAACAAGATTTACACCATATATTAAAACCAGTTAATATTATTGAAATAAAGGTTCTCAGAGTCAAAAGGGTAGTAAAAATACTTGCAAACCTTAAAAAGTGAAGTGAAAGCAAAGATTTTGTTTTGTGTTGAATGACAGACCATTCTCATGCAGTGTTACCAGCATAAGCATTCTAACACTGTTTAGGGCAGAGAATCCCACAAGTGAAAAGTAAGTTGTTTCTTTTGGGGGGAGGGGGGCACAGGTAGGAGAAGAGAATTGAAAACCTGCAAAACATGGTAAGTACATGTTGACAGACTAAAGTATCACCTTTTTTTGTTTCTTTTAAAGCATACTATAAAATACTTATTACCATAACAACAGAAAAAAACTCCCAACATCCGGTCAGTAAGAGAATAGCAGCAAATGCTCACTGCTTTCTTAAAACTGTGATTGTTTTTTAGGGACTTAATCCTGCATTATATTAAGACCAGCAAGATATATGCTATTCCATAGCTCACACTTATTTTGGCAGGTGGGAACCTAAGAAGTTTCTGCGCTTGGCTGCGCATAGCTTTCCTTTATATCAGTGCCACACTTTGTCAGCCTCATAGACCAGCTGCACTAGTACAATTGATTAAGGCAGTGAACTGCAGTACAGAGGCCAAAAAAGATTGTGAAATGCCTTCTATATTATACATGTCACCTACTTCTTAAATTCCATAAACTAATGTGGAAGACACCATTATCCATGTCTGAGAATGCAGCAGCCCAATTGTTTATATAATTATTCAATGTCCCCTCGACACCACAAAAAAAACACTAAAAAATCAGCAAACAATTTAATAGCTATCAGTTTCAGTATCACCTTGCACCCATCAGTCTCCTTAGTGTATTGTCCAAATTCCTCTCCCCCCCCAGCTTTGTATTTTCCCCCTTTCTCTCTTCCACTTCCTCTGAACACCAGTGATACTTTAATTCAAATAAGCTGTTTTACAATTGACATAGTGGTGCTCTGGATTTGTTTCTGCAAGTCTGAACTTGCAGACTCTATGCATAATTCCAACTTGAGTGCACTGCCACTAGCTATTTGGAGGAGAAGGGCTGTCTGTAAAGTGTCATGAAGAACGTACTGTGTTGCAGCCTGTGTGGCACAGAAACAGGAGTTGCTGCCACAGATGCAGCATCTGGGTGAGAGGCAGAGGAACGCCTTTTGCTGAGCATGTGGCATAGCTCAGAACCTGGACTGGCAGCTGTTATCTACCAAAACAACCCACAAAATGTGGGAAAGGAGCTTTACAGAACTGGCAGTTTTTCCTTACTACTGCCAAGCTGGAATCGCCGTGATTTATCCTGTGTAGTAGGTTGCATTGCAGTGATTACAAAGGTGAGCCCTACTGGGTGGAGACTCCAGACAGGAGTCCTGATGACAGGGTAGCTGTAGCAGTGTGGCGCTGTACCATCTCCAGTAAATACTGCATCTCATCACTGTACTGGTTGTGGATCTGGCTAGGTTGGATTTTATGCAGAGTACCCCCTTACTGTATAGACATGCATATGATATGAACCAAAGCATCCATATAGAGAATTACTGCAGAGTATGTAATTAACTGAAAATTCACACCCTAGTTTACTCCATGAGAATTTCTCCAACATAATCACCTCCTGCACCTTCTTACTTGCCAAAAATTTTTTCTTCCTGCCTTTTCAAGTGAGCCTCATTTTTCTCCAGAGCCATGTATATATAGCTCCTGACCCACCCCATAAAGGAAGCAGCTGGCACGAACATTTAACCAGATGTACTCATGTAGTTTTTCCTGTGATAGAAGTCTGTCTCAAGGAGAGCTGTACTGCAGGAAAAAAGCCTGGGGAAAAAAAAAACAAACCCAAACAACAAAACCCAAACCCAAACTGAAAAACACACCTATATTTTTCATTTAAACAATTTTTTGGCACTTCTGCTGAAGCAGAATGCTCTTAACAGCAAACCCATTTACATAATGCAGATGCACTATTATAAGAATTATTTGCATTGTCTTTTGGAAAAATGCACTAATATATTGGTTATGTGCCTAATTTGTACAATATAGCACAGATGGTTTGAAAGTGTTGTAGAAGGCTTTGTGGTTGTTCTCTACAGGATTTTAATTTGCAGAGTATTTATTGGTATGAAACTTCTGAATATCTGTAGAGATGACCTCTAGTGAAGCTGATTTAACAATACTCACTGAAGCAAGAGCATTACGAGCCTTCTAAACAGTGGTGGACGTATAACTACCTGGGAGGTCACTTCTCTTTTCCCTTTCTTTGGAAAATCCTTTGCACTAGATTTCAGTGAGTCTTCTATCCAATAAACCCAATAATTTTGCTTTCATCCAGTTGTCTTCTGAAATGCTATTCCCTATACCTTAATTCAGCACCTGGATTTCCTGCTGCTCAGAACCAGTCCTTTGTACTTTATCAGATGTATTTAAAAAAAAATTAAAATCTCCTTATTCTCTGTTTAAGACCCTGAAGACTTGCTAGATTTTCTGAGTGTAACAATTAGTCTGGCAGTTACAATTGCACATGGTGGTACTTTGTCAGAAATTTGGAAAGATATTTGCGGTGTGACTTTATAGCTAGCCAGTGAAAAATGCTTAGAATACTCAAGTGTCAGAGATACTGATAGTTCATCAGTGAATGTTTATATAGGCAACTAAGGAAAGTGTGGCAGTGCCCATAACAGTACAGCTTGCTTTGCTTTCAGAGTCCTATTTAGAACAGTGAATATTTTTAGCTGATATAATTGTACTAATGCATAATCATCATAACTTTCAAAGGGGAAGATTGCATATGTATTCCCAGAATGGTCTGGGAAAAAAAAAAACCCCAAGAAAAAGTAAACCCAACAGTGACTGTCTTCTCAGTGAGTCTAGTTCAATGAAACATATAAGCTGCAAAATTTTTATGGTTGCTAGTCTTCTAAAATGACAAATTTGTTAATATTCTTTAGCATCAGCAGAGCGAGTGTGCTGTACTGCAATGTTCTGTTTCTGACATTGGTTAGCACCAGCTTTACAATATGGTAAGAAAGCTTTGAAATTTATCGTTTTCATTATTTGCCAAGACAAGAGCTTTTCTTTCTCCTAACTACTGCCAATTCATGTTTGAATTAACTTAGAGCATGTCTATAATTTGTAATTTTTGTAGTTATTAGTATTTAAAATTTCTATGTTAATGTCTAATTTTGACAACTTTTAGGCCCTTCCAATATCATGTCTTACTGAATGCTGTGGTTTAATTGTACAGTTTTTAAGAAGTAGTAATCATTGTATCAGTTTTAAAATGTGTTGGCTTGATTCCATTGTAATCTGCCTGCTTAAGTAGTTTTGTGGCAGTCATCTTCTATATGAAATACTTACCATATTCATAAACACCTACTGGAGCTGAACACAAATTACAGTTGACTGAATTGGAAGAGCATCAGAGTGTCCTGTAGCTGCACTGTATTACGCTTATCTTTATAAAAATATATTATTGATGAACTCAGAAGCATGGATAGGAAATTACTATTATTAAAATGCTGCACTTGGTATTATCAAAATAATTTTGTATTATCTTTTTCATTGCAGAAAATGCTGTGTCACACTTTGTGTGAGTAGGAAACACTAGGAATACACCACAGAACAAGTATATACTTTTAGTTGTTTGTAGAAAAGGGCTTTTGTTGTTGTTGGTGAGCTGCTTCTTGCTGTTTGCCTTACTTTTACATGGGCAGAAATGTAGTGTGTCTTCTTACAATTTAAGGTAATATTCACAAGTAATAGTTATCAGCGGTTGCTGTTAATTTCTATTAATGAAAAAGGATAACATTAATACTCTATTAGGTTTCTGTAAGGGACAGATTTTCTGTTATTTATTGATCAAAGATCCGCTTGAGCTAGAAGGAGGGAAGTAAAGGAAGTAGAGGAAGTAAAAATACAGGGAAATCAGGCAAATAGTTATTAATCCAGGTTAACGTTTTGGAAATCAGTAAAGTCCTTCTGTTTTCCCTTGTTAACTGTTTGAAAAGTTCAAAACCTCTCCTTAATATAAAAGGATGGTTACTTGTACATATGAATATGTTATTACAAATCTGTATTTTTAAATAGTTTCAAGAACATTAAACCATTAGATTATAGTAAACAGCATTTCCCTTGTTTGTCCTATGATTCTCTTTATTAAATCTAGCCTACTTACAGTGTGTTAGAATTGTTTTGCATATCTGTAGAGTATTTTTATATTGGCATTCTTTAGTCCTTAATCCATTTAAAGCAAGTACAGCTACTGGTTGAAATTACATATTTTTTTCCTATTTTGGTGAAATCAGTTTGGTTTCTAAAGAAATTGCATAAAGGCGGCTTTTTTCCATTTGTACATTGATTGCTGCTTATATCTACTTTGTGGAGACAGACAGGGGAAGAGAACCAAGACCGCTATCAGGACCTAAAACATGCCAAAGATCTGAAGACTCCCAGATGTTAAAAAAAAAAAAAGCTAGATCTGACTCTGAAGCTAGCTTCTATTAACCAGGAGGTATTTCTGGCTTCATGTGGCATGTCATACAGTAAAACTTAAGCAGGTGCAGAAAAGGGCCACA
>VZTL01019195.1:0-32832 GCA_013400535.1 Scopus umbretta | reverse complement strand
TAAACATGCTGCTGCCTTACAAGCATAACAGCAAATTCACTTTAAATGGTTTTACCATCATTGTCCAAACCAAATGGAAATATTTATAACAAAATTCTTGATGTTTGTTTGGCACTGACCCACAAAACTCAGGATGGCCAAGGGAAGCATTTCTCCTTTTAGTTAACATTTGTTTACATTGCAGAAGAATATCAGAATCTGGTAGAAAAAGGATCTTGTAACTTTGCCCCACCTGATCAGGATGAGGTGCATTGACACAGCTTAAGTGCTTGTCATCTCTATTCTTTATTATTCAACTGCTATTCTATAAATTATGCTTTCCTCTTCATGTATTAATTTACCAGTGTTTCATTTTATGGTCTTACCCAAGATCCTTATTCATGATTGGTTGGCGTAATTTCTATTGCAGTCTATGCCATGTGCAGCACTAGAACCGTATCAAATATTTAAAATGGCTTAGATTTTGGGGTATATTTCCAGAGAACATTACACTAATGTCTAGATTTGTAACTTGTGTGACTTACAAGCATATTTACTGGGTAAAGCAATGTTCTTGCTTGTTTATTAAACATCTAGGCAAACATTTAGGGAATGGAGCACCAAGCTGGGCTTTGGCAGGCTTGTCTGAGGCCAGGTAGGAGCAGGCCACAGGCAAGCATGAATCTGCTAAATGATTAGAAAAAGTCACTTCATCTCTGCAGCTCTGTTTTTCCTTCTGCAAACTAGGACAATTTAGAGAAGCAGGCCCCTTTGTAGGCAGTTTTAAAATCTGCCAAGGGAAGGTGGTATGTGAGTGTTACACCCTAATGAATGGACTGCTAATTCCATGGTCGCCATCTGAGGGAAAAACAATTTTATCTGCTGAGTTCTCCCTCCTAAATTTTTAAAATTGAATTATAATGTAAGGAGAACTATCCAAATACTTTGTGCTGAGCGTGTTGGATAAATAGCTTTTCAATGAGCAGGTCCTATTTGCATTAACTGGAGGTACTGCTGTTCCTTTTAAAGTAAACAATCTTTCTCATTATCACTTTCATAATTAAAGGTGCTGAAGGCTTTTGACTGGCTTAGTTCAGGCAGTGGTGGACAGCAATGAGTTCATTTACCAGGGAGATGAGCACAATATAAACACCAGAATAAACCAGTGTATTTGAGTGAGGAGAAGGGGAGGAGTACATTAAACTGGATTTTAAAGGTAATGGAAATAAGTGCAGATGAAGGCATGGAGAGTAGGGCATGAGAAAAGGCCACAGGCAGGCAGTGGGATCACAATTTTGGAATGGTGAGAGATACCAATAAATAAAACCCTGCAGTCTACTCTTAATTTCACTTGACATGATTCAGTGTGGCATGTGCCAGTAAGAAGGCTGGGGGAGATCAGCATTATCCTCCTCTGTGGTTAGCAGAGAATAGCTATCACTAATTTAAGAAAAATATTCTTGCCCAGGAGAAAAAGAGGGGTCTAGAAGAGTGCACTGGTTCTCTGGGCGAGGGTGCTTGTCGGTAAATACAGTACATGTAAGTGATGAATGCAGGAAATGGCCGGGAGTAGGTGGGTGGAATTTGCAGCTTGTTTTTATCATTTGTCTCTCAAAACCCCGTTCATCAGGAATGGTGGTGGGCAGTCATATATAAACTTTAAAGAAGCGCTGGCATTTTTTTCCCTAGCATTTAAAAGGTTATGTGCTGCATTGCGAGACAAATAAATCATGATTCACTGCAACAACAGAGTTGCAGTCAGTTATATAAATCGCCAAGGAAGCACTAAATCTGTCACTTTGTGTATTCTGACCATTTAACAATTGGAACCCTGTTTGGAAAGAAAGCTGAGTAGAAACAAGAACCACGTAAAGTGGCGGATGCAATTAATAAGATCAATGATGGTGTTTTAAGTTCATTGTGTGGTCATCTGGGTAGACCCACATGTGCCACGTAAAAGATTTTCTTAGAGGAGTCAGGAGTGTAACAGTAGTATATGGTACAGAATATTCACAAAGTTGTAGCTAAATGTAAATAGCCACCCAGAGAATGTAACTAGCTTAGCTGTAAGTTTGCGTTTTTGATGTGAAAACAAATGGTGTGATTTTTAAAAGCCAGATCCTAATGTTGACTGTGTTCCTTACCCTGCCGCCAACACACATGTGGTATGCACACGTACACAGAGTTCACTCATGTTTATGCATGCAGGAAGAACAGTGATTTCTAAGAATACAGTTTTAATTACCATCCTCTTTTTCCAAAACAGAATGTTGGCATCAACAGCTTTTAAGTATACTATTCAATACTGTTCTAGTTTATCAAATAATTTCCTCAGGTAAAGGGAGACACTATCAATTCTGCGAAGTTAGGTACATACTTGAAAAGTAGAAAATTCAAGCTCTTTAAAAAAGGAAAAAAAAAACCCAAACAACTTAATGGGGTAAGTAGCCATGTTCCTTTTTAAAGAGGGTGAACCATTTTGTAAATTAAATCTGTATGTCAGAATGGCGAGTAATTCTTTCATCATTTTTTAGTTCTGAACAGCTACATTATCTTCTGTGGATAAAGGATTGGCTTTAAATAGAAAGTTCAAGGAATCCTGCCAAAAGTCTCAATATTTCAATCACAGGAAGACATTTTAAAATTTAGGCTTTTGAAATTACTCTAGAATTTGTGAATGAATATTATATTACGCAAAGTAGTTGCTGTAGTTATTTGTTCAAGTTAATATTAATCAAAATAACAGTTTACTTAGGTAATTATAATGGGCATGTGCAAACATAGGAATCACTTATTTCACAAAGATATTTCTTTTGTAAATATACTTGATGTAAACGCCAAACTTTTCTTATTTCAGTACAAACTGTCACTGCACTCTACCAGCACTGCTCACACCTACAAGTACAGGTCTGTGGTGCTTGTTGGAAGCCTGAGCATCCTGGGGCTCTTTGGACACCAGCTCTGAGCACTGGAACAACTAATTGACACCTTGCATTTTTAAAAAAATCACTTGTTTCTACTTTTGGAACTAAGGCAAAAGTGGTGTAAGAAAGTAAGGAGCTTTATTAAACTTCCCAGTGGGTAAACAAAATAACTTGTTTTCTAGACTACTGATGTAGCAGTTACTAGTTAAGGAATAATAGAAAAATGTACGTAACAAGATAGGTCATGGACAGATTATTTATGTAAGAAAAGCATCTCTAAAAATTTGTGAATATTCTAATTGTGTTTCTCATTTTAGGCTTATTTTAAGTTAAAAAAAGAAAAAAAAAAAAAAAAAACCCACAACACTGAAACCCACCACTTTTTCTGTAGTTAGAAACCAGGCTGGTTCTACAGAGTAAGTACCTGATGGGAGTTAAGGTGTATGGGAAGAGGTGACACCTCTGCAGTTTCATTATACACAGAAAGATGTTTTCTATAGCCCATCATTTAGATTTACACCACAGGCATTCATTTCCTTACACTGCTATAATTCTTGCCAAACTTCCCAAGATTCAGATTTGATCTTACATTACTTTTTAAAAGAAGCATGTCCTGCTGTCGCTTCAGATGACTACGGGGTGTGTGTGTAGGCTTTCCTAATGTTGACTGTACTCTGATTATAAGTACCATCAGCATAATGATGTTTCTTTCAGCAAATATTTCATCTGTTCTGTCGGAGCTGTGGTAGGTAAGAGTACCGTAATTAGAGCCAATCTGAGCGAATGTTATTTGTTGTTAAACTTGGTTAATTTTGTGTGTTTCATAGTGCTTGAAAGTTTCGCTCTTTTGAGTACTTGACAACCTGTGTTAGAATGGAAGTTTCAAAGGTATGGGGCAATACAGTGAGTTCTTTTTGAACTCCTATTTTTAAGTTAACTAGATTTTGGTCAGATAGGGACCCTTCAAAGAGAGAATGCTCTGTTGAATTCTTGTGTAATTGAGAATCCCAGGGGAGTTTCTGAGGTTGGAAAAAATGTGCAATATATTTCAAAATAAATTGGGATGCTGATCCTCTAAGCCTGTAATGCTTCCTGTGCCATTAAAATGTCTTTGATGTTAAACTACTTTGACATCACATTAATTCCTTTTGTTCCAAAAACTGTTTGCTGCATAGTGTGTTTCTTGGGTTTCTTCACTGGGAACACTTAGTAGTGACTGTTGGTTTGTCCCTTGAGATCCCAGTCAGCACCGGACATCTGTTACACAGAGCGGTGAAGGAAATGGTGTTTCCAGCACAACATGTCACCTTTCAAAGAAAGAAATTGGTGAAACTAGCAATACTTGTACGTCTTCTAGTAAAATGTCTCTCTCTTACATTAGGAATGTGGGAGAAATTAATTTAATTGAATCATAAGTAATTTGAAATAATTTTAGAAAGAATATAGGAAGCATTTTGAAGTAATTTCTTGGATTTTTGTCAAAATGCTGTTTCTTCTGCCATTCCCCTTAGCTACCCACACGATGGCATCAGCTGGTTGGTTGCCTTGGTACCTGAAGGCTGTGTGTGGTGTAGTTTGGCTGTTGAAAGAGCATGATTTGTCATGTGGAAGTACAAGCCATTAGCAGAGTGCTGTTAGGCTAGGAGTGCCTTGTGCACTGCATTGAATAAGTTCTTATTTTGTGGCTTTCATCTGTGAATGTTAATATTATTTACTCTTTCTACTAGTTGTCCTGCTAAGGTTAGGTTTGTTGTGTGGAGTGATGGTAGGAATTGCCAGGGCTCTCCCCTTGTTCCCAGAGAGTTAACCACTCCTGTCATCTGAATATGGAAATGTGAGTTTGGCTGGCCAGGTTAGGTCTATATTCTGCCTGTACTTAGTACCTGAAATGTGGTTTAAGGGAGACGTTCAGCATTTTGTCCATTCTGTTGTCTTTCCCAGGCTTCATCTTCAGTCCTGAGACATTCTGGGGTGAAAGTCTCCTTGTGCCAGACTCCGCATTACACTTTGGTATAATGATTCTGGCTGACCTTTGCTATGATGCTGGAATTTTGTATAAACATCTCAGGACTAAATTCACTTTTTTTAAACTCCTCTCTGAAAGTGTGAGGCGGGACAATGCTGGACAGTAAAAACAATTCTATGGGAAGAGTAAATAGTGGTAGCTGAGGCAAACTGACCGTTACGTCAAGGGTAAAGAATTCAAGATTTACTTGGTCTGCTTTTACTTACTTTATTTCAGCTGTGGTCCTTTTGCTAAGAGTTGAAACAAATGGAGTAGCTATTCTGGGATCACAGAGAATAATCAGAGTCTTTATTTAACCTATCAAAGGGAAAAGTGAGAGGAGACTTAGCTCCCAGTCCTCACTAACTCCATGAGAAGAAAGCACAGGTCATCTGTCTCCCTCGTGGATGGGCAGAAGCAGCAGCAGAGTTTGAGAACTAAGGCAGCTCAGTTCAGCACTGAAATAAAGAATGCATTTTAACAGTGATGAGCCATTTGAACCTGACACCGCTGGCAGAGTCTCCATCTCCTGATGTTTTTCTCACCAGATGTTTTTTCTGTTCTAAATGTCTTTGTAAAATTCATCAATTGCTGAACTGACACAGAGCTCTACTGTTAGATGTATTCAAGAGAACATTCAAGTTGGGGTCTAACCTCTGAACTCATTATTGGAAATTCTCATTTACATCTAAGAAGTTGTTAGAATAATGTGTGATATTACAATATCTGCACTCCTGTTTTCTGTCCCTGAAAATAATTGTAAAACTGAGGACGGGCTTAGGCTTCAGTGTTTGGCTTTCAGATTGCTCGTTAAGCCTTCTCTTGCCCTGGGGCTTCCTGTCTAATGCTCATAGGTGAGGCTGCAGACATTCCCATCTGTGTGGTCAGGAAAGCAGTCAGAGGAAGACTTCCAGCCTGCTTCTGTCTGATGGATGCCCTCGACTATCTGTTTGGTTTATTTGTATGTACTGAACCTGACTTCTTGTTATTTGAGACTTGAACCCTTTCCCCTGTTATATAAAACCACCACAAATGCTGTTTCAGGGTTCTCTGAAGTGCTGGTGACTCCAAGTGATACTGTTAGACCTTCTCCAGTACAAGAACGTAGGGGCGAGAGGGCTGAAGTGTTGCTGGGATCGATCTTTTGGAGGCTTCAGTCTCGGTTTAGATTTACTGGTGGTTTTCTTTTAGTGCATAGGAACTCGTCCATAAGCAATACATATTTTCAACATATGCTATGGAGCTGTAGATTTGTTTATCATACTGAATATTTCTGTGAATATTTCCACTGGTTCCCAAAAGATTGAATCACACTTACAAGAAGTCTTTGCTCTCTGTTGTCTTACTGCTCTTTTACAACCACTGTTTAAATCTACTCTCTTCTGTTACTAATCCTTCAAAAGTGATAGAGGTCTTCAAAGCAGAGATGATCATACTTGTTTATAGGAATGATACGAGTTACCAATGCACAGCTTACATGTGCTTAAGATTGGTGTAAGTCATTTGCTTCTGATAACACTTTGTGGCATAGAAATCAGTATATATTTTCATTTTTTACATAAATTTTAAGACATCATTCACAATTAATTGCTTTGGTATCATTTTTATGACATAAAAGTCATGATATTTCTTCCACCTCCATGCTTAAACCCATCTCTCTCTCTCTCTATGGAGACAAAGCATATGCCACAGAAGTAATAAAAATTGTAAGCCCTGTAGTGTAAAGCAAATCTAAAACAAGCCAGGACAGACATATTTTTACATAGAACCTAAGTTTAAATTTAGTGTAGTGTATTGATCCCTTACTTAGCCTTTAATAAAACAGGATTCAAGGGTATTTGTATCTAAATAAAGAAATAATACTAATTTCATTCCTCCTGTCCTTATGTACAACAGTGAGAGAGTAAGACCTTTGTGTTGTAAAGGTAAAGAACATTTAAATTGCAGTCTTAAGAGGAATTGCTAAAAGGGATGTGTTACAGCCTGAGGACTCTCCTTGAGGTCAGTGCAGTAGAGTGTAGACTGGAAGGTGAGTATCAATGGGCTGCAGATGTAAAACTCAACAGAATACAGGCTAAAAATTATTTCCATTGATTTTAATGGAGTTCCACCAGGGATGAATTTAAACCATTACAAAGAAGCGTTGATCTGGTATTTTACAGCTAGGATCATGTTTCTTATGTTGAATGCCAATGTTCACTTCTCAAATGTCAGAGTTGTTTAATTACTTTATTTCACCTTTTAATTTTTGAAAGTATTTAAAGTGTTGCCAAGGGGCATTCGAGTGGAAAGGGCAAGTCAGGTTTGTGTTCATTCTGTTTTCTTTTGTTTGTATTGAAGTAATGCCTATGTACACTAGTCATACTTTACTGTACCTTAAGTATACATACATTGGGTAAATATTATACACTCCATATATCGTATGTCACAAGAGGATGAGGGGCTTGCAGTTGCATGTAAGAGGTGCTTGCAGGCTAGATCTCATGGACCGGAGGAGCCTGGGAAGTCTGGAGATACCCTTGGTCAAAGTGCTAGGCAGCATTATCACTGGCTCTGACACTTTCTGCAAACATGACTGCAGGAGGCAGCATTTTATTTGCTTTTATGAGCTCTTTTCTGACCTTTGCAGACAGTTGAGCAAAATATGACCGTTCGCACAAGCCACTCTTTATTTCAACAGTGCTGAAGGAAAATAACAAGAAACATTAGCTATCATGTTTTAGGTCAAATGCAGGATAGATTTATTGAGGGAGGTGCAGGGAAACTGTAGCTGTCTTTTCCCTTTAATGTCACTCAGGATGGCGTGTGCCCACTGTCATACCAGATGTCTCTTTTGTCCACCCATGGCTGTGGGAGCTCTGAGTTTAAGCAGTGATAAATGGTATTTTTCATCAATGAATGGCATAAGCTGGAATACATGAAAATTAAAAGAATGCGTACTTTGATTTTGTCCTTGAACTTTCAAGGGTTTGTTTTGGTGTAGATCTATTTAATATAGATTCCAGGTGGCAGCTAACAAGAGACTGGGGCAGCAGACACTTTTCAGGTCTGCACAGCTTACTAGTTGGGCATAGGAACAATTTGTTTTTAAGGTGGGTTAAACACAGAAGTTCAGTCACACTGATCCAACCAAACTTAATGGTTCAGGATCACCTTTAGATACAATGAGTGCTGAGACAGAGAAAAAAAAAAAAGCCAAGATCAGGTATTTCTAAGACCACACAGCTGGCTCCTTTTAGAAGGCTTTTGGTCATTCTCTGCAGGTTGTCCACAGCAGTCAGCTGTTAGACCTTTATCTCTGCTCCTCTCTTTCCCAGACACTGTTCTCAGTTCAGTGTCTGCTCACTGACAGTGTCCACTTTGCATTCTTCCACTTGGAAATCTATGTCTGTTCAAGATAGAAAGCTTAAAAAAAGTCCTTCAGGCTTAGAAATTAAAAGGTTCTTTAAGCCTGTTAGACCTGGGTTCTGGGATATATAGTTTATTATTTATTTATAAGAATAATTTTAGAAGTGCTCAAAAATAATTTGAAAAACATTTCTGTGATCTAGGAAAGGGGCTGTGCTGGCTAGACTTAAGGAATGTCTTCTCCTCCTCTCCTGCCAGAGGCATGTGACTGTAATGCATTTCAGTGGAATTGGTCTCTTTCAGTATGGCAAAATAGCAAGAACCTTAAGTCTGCTATGAAGAAATACAATTTTAGTCTACTAGTTATGCCAAATTTTAGATATGATAAACAAATACTTTTTAATAGGCTGATGTACATGGAAAGAACAAACCGGCAATAACCAATGCAATCTCCAACCCTAATGTATTTTGTGATTGAGTCTTCACTACTGGATTTTTACTAGAGGCAATTTTGTATTTTGCTTACTAAAAATATCCAAGGGATTTGATGTGATCCGTGTAGCAGAACAGTATATAAATTTCCTAAAGGCCTGGGGATAGTGTTCTGCTGATACTGCTGTTAGGCAATATGCATAAAGGTGCATCTGCCATAGCTGTTTCCCTGGCCCATGGCTCTAGTGCTGCAGGGACAGAATAACAGCATTTCTTAGCACAGTGCTGCTGTAAAAAAATGTCTAGACAAGGAGACTGTTGGGGGTGGTAGGGACAGGGACACATCTGTAGGGTGTCCAGTTGCACAGCACTCCGGCAGTGAGTCTGGTACCAGAGCCATTGCTTCAGGTGGGTTTGATCATCTCTTCCACACTGCTGGGTTCGCCGCAGTGCACTGGGGCAGCAGGGTTAATGCGGGGCTCCTCTGTGCTTGGTTACCCCAGCATGTACTGTTCCTGAGACTGTGGCCTCATGCTTCGAGCTCCTGGACGTTCTGCAGCTGGAGTAGAATTAGGTAAGCTTTCGATTCACACATGTTTAGTTGTAAGGACAGAATGGACACCAGAATATGGCCCCAAGCAATCAACAGTTGTGCTGAAGTGACATGTTTTCATCCTGTCTCAGTTTTAATTATATGGCTTCTTTGTTCTTAAGTGGCTTGCCTCATGGCAGGAGTGTTAGACTTTGTTTCCTCCCTAGTGCTGACAAGGTGGTGCAGGCTCTCCGTGACTTCTTATCCTGCTTAATTCTCTGCCCATTTGTGTCCTTCATTTCCAGGTATCAAACAGGGAGGAGTTGAAGGGGTCAGGTGCCCCCTCCTTCCTGCTCTCTCTGAGACAGCCCTCCTTTACTCCCCTGCAGAGGAGCACCCGCTCTCTGCCTGGTGCTTGCCTTGAGGACGGGTGGGTTGTTCCTTTTTGCCCTACAACACTTTATGACATTTTTCGATTAAAACCCCAGGCTGTGAGGTGGCAGCTGACCTCTCGCTCCAGCTGTAGGCAGCCGGTGGGACAGGCTGCCAGGCGAGCTGCCCAGGAGGGCTCGCAGAGGGGTGTCCTGGGCAGGGAGGGGGTGGATTTCAGTGCAGATGATGGACTTCTGGGTACCCTAGTTTTCTCTGTAATGAGATTAATTTTACCCCTAGGGCCTTTGCCTGCCCCTTCCCTCTGAAGGTAAAAAGTACCATCTGTACCTGCCCCCAGTGTGCTTTAGGGAAAGACAGAAGGTAGAGGAAAATCGAGTGATTGCTTTGGCATGGAGACCTACAGTTCATTTTGCTTGAGTCCTCTTTTTGCTCCAAGTTTTCTTTGGCTTTAGTAGAATAGTATTTATTACAATTAATTACATTTAAATGGGCCATGTGGTATTTGGAATGGAAGTGGGCACACTACACTGTGGGTATGGAAAAATATGGCAGCATCCCCTGGGCAGTAAATTTCTGACACAGCTCGGGATGCGAGGATTCAGCTGAGACCCTGGCTATTGAGATTTTGGGAACGTGTGACTTCTTCATGTAAGCAACATTGAATTTGACCCATGATGGGCCCAAGCTTGCCTCCCCAAATTTAACTATTTTTATTAGTTCCACAGATTGATGATTTTGCCTTGATGCAGTACTTGCAGAGCTGTAATTACAAGTGAGTGCTTACAGCACTGGTAGTTTTGGAGAGCAACGTATGTGTTTTTTTACAGGTAATAAAATGGAAAATCCAATTTGCAATTGCAAAGCAAGCCCCTGAGTGATACGTGATCTTCATAGCAGCACCGGTCAGAGGGTTACGGCTAATCACAGTGCTGGCTCGTGTCCCCGCTGGCCTGTGCCTGAAAACTGAATAGCAAGCAGCTTGAGCCTGCACCTTGAGCCAGCATAGATTTAGACACACCAGTTTCTAGCTTATTAGGTCCTCTTTGTCACAGCACTTAATCCTGCTTCCTGATCCTTGTTAGAACAGGGCTGCCGAGTCCCTTAATAAAAGGAGATGGGTGCAGGGCTCCTAACGAGGCGCACCGAAGCGTGAGGAGGCTAGGGCAATTGCCGCCTGACTGACAGAGGGGTGAAATGCTCCCTGCCTGTTGTTATTTCAAAAGAACAGGCCTCAGACAGCTGCCAGATGAGCTTGGTAAGGTTATGGTAACTTGTTGATAGGCTGATATGAGATGCATGACATCTTTTCACACAGTATAACGGTCGGTCTTTACTCTAATTGTATTAACCCTTTTTACAGAGAAAAATGCATCAAGGATTACTTATAATGTGGAACATGCACTGAAATGGCCAGCAAACACACAGCTTGCAGTAGTTCCCATAGCACGCATGTGTGTTCATGCTGCTTACACGAGTGCTTTGAATTTTGAAAAACTAGCACATGAGTTTGATTTCAGATTTCTCGGGCAGCTTGTCTCAGTCAGTCTTCAAAACATTGTAAATTTCTTTTTTCTTTTTTCCCCCATAGTTAAAGATTGTTTCTTTTTTTTTTATTTGTTATTTTAGATTTCAAGGGGGGCAGGGGGGTATTTTCATCATAAAATTCACAAAAATAAATTTAAAATGGTAGCACAGATTTCTTATTTTAGTTTAAAGAACACAAGAAAATATTTCAATGGCTAGACCATCCTGAAATTCAGTCTGTTGTATCCATAGTCATGAGGAGTTTCAGTAGAGCATGTACTGTTTTGGTTTGGGGTGGTAACCATTGACAAAACAAGCAAGCAAACAAAAAAACCCCAGGCAAACCCCTAAAAGGTCTCCTAAGTCTTCCTGTCAACAGAATAGGTAAAATTGGCATGTTGCAAGAATGATGTTTTTCTTTGTTTTTCTCAATATAGAGAACTATAACCACAGATCAGTGGTAGGACCTCGGTACAAACAACACACTGGGCACTGGGAAGGCAAAAAGCCTGTTGGGCATCGCTTGTTGACATTATGCTTGGAGCAGTGATCGAGAAATGCTTTGCAATGCTAAGCTTCAGCAGAGCAAACTCCTACCGCAGCATGATTCTCCTTTCATTCCTGCAAGCTGTGGTGGAGAGGGGTACTTTGCTGAATTGCCCTGTAGGTCTGAAAATTTTTGTTTAGTGGCCAAGTTATGCAAGACTTCTAATGTTGAACAGAGCTAGGAGGTTTGGAGTTAGGAATCAGGAAGCCCCAAGTTCTACTGCAGTTGTTCTGCCTGCGCTGAGTGAATTTACTCGCCTGCAGTGCACCCCAACAGCTGTGCACTTATTAAGCTCTGCTTAAAGCTAATTTGATAAATAAACATTACATGCAGTGGGCCGAGTTCAATCCTGTTGTGCAATGTGTGGTAGCACTGTGAAATGAATAGAGTGGAACTGCATCCATCATGGTAGGAACTACTATGTCATCCTTTTCCCTCTCTTCTAAGACTGAAATATTTGCTTTTATTATGGTTGTACTCTGTCCTGGTCNCAACCCACAAATTTTCTTACTTCTGCCCTTCTAGTTCTCTCCCCAGTTCCACTGGGGGCGGGGGTGAGTGAGTGGCTGCATGGTGTTTAGTTGGCAGCTGGGGTTAAACCATGACAACCTATGAAATGAATGAAAAGTTTTATATTCACAGCAAGAGATTTCTTTCAAATTTTTTATATTTCAAATTTTTTCATATGCTGTTTTGTTTAATCTCTTTCAGGTAATTTGGATTTGACTGGTCAAAAGCAAGTCTTCAAAGCAGAGAACAATCCTTGGGTTACCCCTATTGCTGACCAGTTCCAGCTGGGAGTATCTCATGTTTTTGAATACATTCGTTCAGAAACATATAAATAGTAAGTATGTCACTTATGTACTGTAGCTGTGTTGGCTTTTTTTGCTGTAGTGTGTTTGGCAGAGTGTTATCAGCTGCAGCCTTCTTTCATAATCCATGCAGTAGCTTGGTATTCAGAGTAAATATGCAAACCTGTAAATTTATATTAAGGAATTTCACTGACAAGAAGGTACATAAATGTGATTTAGATATGTTAGGAAAGCACAAAGACTGTTTGATACTGTCCTGCATTTCTTGTTCATTTCTCTAAAAGCTATTAAGTCACATGAAAGATGTAAAAGAGCAAGCAATACAAGCCTTTGAGAAGTACTAATTTTAAGTATGTACAGTAATGTTTTATGGATTGAAATAGATATTTGTTAACATTTTTTGGATACAGATTGTTATACTCTGAAAGAGACGTCCAGAGTTCAAACCTGTTTTGATCTGGACTGATTTACAAAAGTCTACAACCCTGATAATTCAAATACTAGTACTTTCTTCAACAGCGTAACTGGAAAAAAGTAAGCCTTGTGCTGGCAATTCAAAATTCCATGTGCAAATGCTAAGCATTTGTTTATGAAATAATGTCTTTAATCATTCACTGAATTGAAATATTTCTTTTCACTAAAAATTTCCATGTTACCAGTCCACAGTAAAACCTTAGATGGGAAGCTATTTTTACGTGTCCTGATGCCATCTTCCTAGAAGCAATAAGTAGTACAACACACAGTATCACCTCGAGGTTGGAAAGTTAGTTTTTGCATTTCCCTTTCATTTAAAAAATATATTTTAATAATTTAGAAGCATTTCTGACAATTTTTTTTTATACAGTAGCTGTCTGAACTCAATTACCAAAGGAGAGTATTCACCACAAGTGAAGGTTTTGGGATTCCAATTAAGTAACTGAGATGTAAATTTTTTTATGAAACTAAATGATCCAGCAATGACTTTTGTAGGCTGTTCTTCATTTACAGAATTTAAGTGAAAAGGATCACAGATGGGAGAGTGGTTACAAAAATCGTGTGTCTCAGAAGTGTCCTGATATTTATGCAGTAATATATATTCTCAAGATAGATTTATTCATAGATTTAAGTAGGCTGCAACACCCTTCTTCCAGTAGTACTCTGTACTACAGTCATGGTGTAGGGAAACGGCTGTCTGTCTCCTCAGAGCATCCCATCCTCACAGTCCATTGTGGAGCTGCATCTAGATTTTTTTATAATGTTTTGTAATTTTTTTATTACCAATTTTATATTTCTGTTTGAGCAATGCAGGTTAGGGCCCCTCATGCAGTTCTCACAGGGACAGCTCTGGGTATCATGAAGACAACAGAGTTTCAAGAACTGAAGTGCAGTTTTGAGAATTTGACCCATATTCAGTTTGGGGAGGATTGGGGTCTATTGTTAAATATCTATAATAGAAAAAAAAAAAAGTCTTTATAACTGTTGATACATTAAACTGCTCTGGCAACTTTCCTTGTGCAATCAAAATTGGCATAAAAGGTTCTGTAATTCATCACTTGCCTCAACGATTGCTCTTTGTTTTAAATTAGCCGTATTATGTTTGTTGTCTTGTTCTTTGCTGAGGTGTAGCAGTGTCTTATTGGCTAATGGGCTGATTTTGATTTTGTCCACAGTAAATATTTGAAGCCTGTATAGTTAATGGTGCAAGCAAAATCAGACTCTACCCATTAACAGGGAGAAAAAAATAAAACCAAAGAATCTTTCCATGGCTCATTCCTGGCTTCTATTTTAGAAGCTTCTTAGAAGCTTACTCAGTTAAAATGTCATTTTTTGCCAAGATTAGTGATGAAAACCAAATACATGCAGATGTTAATAATTAGATGTCATTTTTTATATTCAGCATATAACCATTTTATATTTGAACTATAAAGTAAAAATATCTGTATAATCTTGTTAGAATCCAAGGTAGCAATTTCTTTTGATTCTTGATTGTACTTGTTTCACATGCTATAAAGAGAGTTTGTGGATTTTTCTGCTGAAAAAGATTGTCCTTTTTATTTCCAGTTTCCTTTAAATATGTGATCTGAGAATTACTTGGATGCCACCTGCTGCAGACATTTTTCTGTTTGCATTTGATTTTAGGTGTTAAAACTCATAAGCAATGGCATAATCTAGGTAACAGGTCTAGTAGCGTTATTGTGCACAAAAGCAAATAAGCTGTGAACACAGAAGAAATAAAAACTCCTTTATGTGATGAAATTTTGATCTTTTCTCACTAACAAGTATACACCACCTTCCACTTCCTTTTTCTTTCAGAGCCTATGTCCAGGTACTGTGTCTTTTTTCTCATTAAGTGAATCACAAAGTTGAGATGTGAATGTAGGAATTTTCTCTGTAGATACCTAACTAAGCAAAATTGAGCTCTTGGGTTGGGTTTTTTTTTTTGGTTTTGTTTTTTTTTTGGGGGGGGGGGGAGGTGGTGTCGTTTAGCCAAAAGAAAAATTTAAAAGTTAACTTGCAACATTCGACAGACCCAGCCAGCTTAACTGTTACTCTGAAACAAAGTAGTCCATGGATGATTAAATGGATGATTGGATAGAATGCTGTTCAGAAAACCTCACTTGTAACACTGAGAAGAGAGAACAGCTCACATACCTTAGCAGCTGACAATCCAATCAGAAAGTTTACTTTCAGGTACTTTCATAAACCAGGAACTATGCATCTATACGGTAGATGGATTTTGATCTCCAGAGATGGTAATTGTCTCCCTATGCCCATTGCTTTTGCTGGCTGATTGGAAATATTGATTTTACTTTCTTTACAAGTCTAACATTGTCTACACTAGCTAAGACAGAGAGGGTAGGCTCATTCAATCACAAGTGCCAGGTTTCAGGGCCTTAGCAAGTTACGTTTCACTAAGTGGGTTTATGCTCATACAGTTTATTTTGAGTTGCAATGACTAGAACGTCATATTTACTCAGTTGCTGTTATCTCAGCCAGAAAGTGGTAACTCAGTAAGCCTTGGCAATGCACTCGCTTGCAGTCATGTTACTAAACCTTGAGGCTTCTACTGATGGCTGGCACAAGCCATAACTGCACACTGCAGTCAATATTGGAGATTTCCATTCAGGTTCTGTGAGGCTGCACTTGTGAAGCAACAACCAAATAGATCACAAACCTCTTCTTTCCTTTGTGAAATGTGCTCCCTGTTTCAAGCATATTTAGTGAAAAATTACATGCCATTTTTAGCCTTGTCTTAGGATATTCATGCACTAGTGATTAATTGGTAAGTAGGGATGACACCATGAGGGATGATTGTCTCTAAAGATAAAATGTCATTTGTCTCACGTACTTTTACATTCTCACACTCCTGTTTTACGTGGTACTTGCATGCCAAGTATAAAACTGGAATTGTACTTTACTTCAGAAGTGTGTTAGCCAGTAGGACCCTCAGATCAGCTCTTCTTACTTTGTAACTTCTTTCATTTCCTTTAATTTCCTTACCTATCATGAGAAGTGATGCCAGGTGACTTTTTTCAACCCTCATTTTTCAAGGAAGACTTGTGCTGACAAAAAGATGGGCCATATATTGTAGCAGAAAACATGTGTGGAGGGGCTCTTAATTCTTAACAGGAAATTCAGCAGCTCTTGGCACTTTGCTAGCTTTTGTTGGCTAAAATATGCCCACTGCACATACCATCCTGTGACAGCATCATTTGGAAATAGGTCGGTTTGCCAAGTATATAATGATTCTTAACCTGTGACTGCCATGCTAACTTTCTGAAAGTTAAGTTAGTAAGCTGAATTTTGGCTTTCATTTTCTATATACTCAGGAGCTGTCATTAAACTCCCTATGTGGTGTCACGATAGTGTTGAAAAGCAGTTGAAGAACTTGCTCAAACAGTAAAGGGTAATGGCAACCTCATGTCCTCAAAGGGCTTAACTAAATGTTTTAGGTTTTGTTCATGCCTTTAGTCAACTTTCAAAGTGACCTTTATGTTGTAAGCATATTCTCAGAGGATCTTCTCTGTCTAGGGTACTGACAAAGAGGTGATGGATTGTATGATTTAGTGGTTATGATGTACTTAGAGAAGTGCAGACAGACAGGAAACAAAACGGTGAATTAAGCTCCTATGAAGAACTGAAATCCTGTGATGCTCATCAGGACCAGTGTTAAGATAATTAGTGATTTGATTAAGGGGTAAAGCCAAGACATGCAATTGGTACCAGTGGATGCGTTTGGTTGCTGGCATTTACACCAAAATTAATCCACAAAAGCTGCTCTTTGGGTACATTTCTGGCATTAATCATGTGCTTTTGATCAATCTTCATGTGAAACTTGCTCTTTGCCTGTTTGTTCTTGTAATAGAAAGGGTAGTGATTTTGCTATTATCACAGCAGATTCTATTGCAATCATCATCACCTGATAGTGTGGTCTCAGCTAAAACAAAATAATTTGCTGGGTCCTGAGTGCTTAGAATAGCAGTCAGACTTCTAGCATTTTTAAGCTGCCATTGAACCCAGCAATCACCTTTTAACACTTTATTTAACGATTGTTGTCTCCCTGTTTGACCTCCTTATTCCAGTGAGGCAGAATTATGATAGAACAGTCACCGTTTGTTAAGTTTTTAGAAAGCAGGTTTTCCCCACGAGGCAGTCAATTTGGAGTCAAGAGTCTCGACGAGATGTTTTGTGAAAGGAAGTAAGTTGCACTTTTCACATTTCCATCAGGAAAGGTGGTAGAAGAGCAAGCCATTTTAAAGACTGACACATTAACTCTTAGCAGAGGAAATGGTTTGACAAATGCTGTGCTGAGCATATATCGCTTGGCAGCATTGGAACATAGGTTTCCCTGGGCAGGCTGCTCTGTGCTAAGCATTGTAATTGAAAACCTCATTTTATCGGCAGTGACAGTCTGGAAAAATCCACTCTTGATTCAGTCCTTTATTTAGAGACAATCGCGCCAGCTTTCTTCTTGAGAATGAATTGTTGTATGGGACCCCCACTATTATGTAGCAGCTACTTCCAGGGCAGCAGACACAGGTCATGAAGTAGGAGATTCTTCTTCTGTGTTATATTAATGGAAGAGTATTTCAGCATTTATTTTTAACAACTAGAGGAGACTGGCGAGATACTCAAGAGTAATGCAGTAGAATACAAATAGTATCCTGAAATAAATTCTGTTCTTAGTCCACAGTTGTTAAGCCTATAAAATTTCAGCTGTGTGCTTGGTGCTGTCCAAGAGGTAAAGACAATGATCAGTAAAACCTCCTATCATGGAATGGAAAAGACGTCAAACAAGTAAAAAAAAAAATCCATGTGTTGGTGGTTGGGAAGCATGCTGGGGAAGTGGGAATTGCCATCAGTTGAGATGGAGGCATCAGCAGGTTGACTGATAGGAGGAGAGATTGTCCTGGAATGGTGTCACTTGTGCAGCACAGTCTTGGACCTGCAAGAATTTCATTTTTTTTTTATGTTCGCACAAAAAGCAGCAGTATTTAAGGGATGTTTGCTGATGACACAAAGCTGTCAGCACAGAAGAGAATTGGCACATCACACAGGAAGGATTAACAAATGAAGAGGAAGGCTTGGCTCTGTTAGTTACAGGTCTTCTGTCAGCCACCAGTGTGATATGCTGGACTGAAGAGAAAGAGAAGCACAATCTCCAGAGCTGGGTTAAGAGTGGAAATTTTCCAGTACAGAAAAGGAAATATTATGCAGTTCTGGTCGTCATGTTCATGAAAGATGAATTCGGGCAGGAACAGGCAAAGTGAGGAAGGATAATAGGATGATAAAAGGAATGAAGAGCCAAGAGGAGATTTAAAAGGCATTTAGTTTATTTAGCAAAGCAAAGACTGATAACAGAGATCATTGCTGTCATTGGAAGGGTGAGGGGGAAGAGGAGACTTAATTTAAGGCATTAAAAAAAAATTAGTGGGCATAAGAACAAATATAAATAAGCTAGTCAGGTATATATTTGGAGGAAGTTCTCTAATTATTAAGGTAATAACCTTCTGATAGAAGTAGCCTTCTGACAGAAGAAATGAAGGCCAAAAGCTTGTTTGTTTCAAAGTGAGCACTGATCAGTCTGAGCAGGAATATGAGACATGATTGCTTGTGGCAGAGGATGGCATGTCTGTGATGCAGGCAGACCTTTGTGCTCCTGTATTCATGTCTCCTGATTTTCCCTATGTATTTAGATAACTGCACAGTGCTATTGACTTTAAGCTAAGGGAGACAAAGCTCTGTTGTCTGTTAATACAAATAAGGCAAAGATTATTTTGCGTATTCCTACATTAATAACTTGTTTAAATAAATGTGTATGGCAGTTTTGCGCAATAGTTTAAAATGAATAAAATTTTTAATAACCTCATAATTACTTGTTGCTATATAAATTATATATTAATTGGGAAAAAATTAATTTGAGGTTATAATAATCTTCATAATATGCCTTTCTCCACTTAGATTGAAGAGATACATGAAGAGAATACCTCTCTTTGTCTGTCTCTCAAATTAAATAACTTCTTGTATTATCCAGTCACTATCTAATCTTGTAACAATACCAAAAAGAACCAAACTGAGCACAGTATGATCTCAGGAGTAATTTCTAATGCTGTGACTACTCTGGAGTCTCTGGGGAAAATAAAGACCATACATGGGAACACAGATCCATTGTTTTAAATGTCTAATGTAGCTTTGATTCAAAGGAGCATGGCTAGATGCCTCAGCTGTTTGTATGATGCACAGAGGTCAATGAAGATTTAAAGAACTTGAGTAGTGTGAGTCTACCCTGCCTTGCTAAGAAAAATCAGACATGATAAATGCTATTTTCCTTCTTTAGTTTTCTTTTCTTTTGTCACTTGTATTCTTTGGTAGTTTGTGGAATAGAAGGCTTCATGCATTAGTTTTCTCTTAAGCTCAGCTATATAAATACTTACATTTCTAGAACAGGTATTCTCATTGTTCGTAGAGGGATTACTCTTGTGCATGTGCTCCTAGGATGGACCTTTAGTAAGTATTTCTTTTCCTTTCTCATTTGCACGGTGTGGTTGTCCTGGGCCCTGTGCAAGGGATAAGATGGTGTTGTGTGTCCAGAAGTCCATTGCTGGAGCTCACTTCTATATTGCAGTGACTTCTTAGCCTGGCATCTTTCCATTTGGCCCCTGATGTGGTTGCATCATCTGTGCCTGCGGTAGCTGTGACCTCATGTATTTTAGGGTGGTTTCAAAGGCTGGGTAAAGATAGTGGAAGAGAGATGACCTTGGTGATCTACCTTAGGTGAGATTGTCTGAGATGTTGCATCTCCTGGGAAGATGAACTCACGGCAAATTAAGCTTCCCTCGAAGAATGGCAGGAAGCAAGATCCATCATAGCTAAGAAATGTTAAGCAAATGTTAACAATCCTGGTTCACACATTTTGATCACGTACCAGCAAAAAATTTTAATTAACTAATAAAATCTTTTCTCAACCTAATGTGGGGAAATATAAAAATGTCATTTACATTTGGTTCTGTTGTATCAAAGGCATGTTACTGTGTATTTTATATGAAAATACTGATTTCGTATTCCAACCAAATGTTGTATTTATTGGCTGTATTTTAAAAATTGATAAATATATTAGTACATTATTTCCAACAGAGAAAATAGATGACTCGGAGTCCTGACATCTTTAGACAACATTTACATGCAAATCTGTAACTCTTCCCTGAAGAAGAGCAAACTGGAACCCATGTTGAAGGATAAACAAGAAAAACAGTATCTCTCTGTATCTGTGTTTATATATTACTAAGATGGATATGTAATAAAAACAAAGCTATCGCTGATGTATCTGACAGATACAGATACTGCACATATAAATACTGGTCTAACTACTGATATTACCATTCCCTTTGTGAACTTTCATATAAAGTTCACAATATTATGCAGTAATCTATTCACCATGTCAAGGATGATAACCCAGGGCTTAAGTCACTGGGGCAGATGTCTAGGGCTGTGTTAGAAGCAGAATTGAAATGAAGAAGAGAGGAAAGTGCAGAAGCTGAGGACTTGAAACCAAAGGCAGGGAAACAGTGACAGCAGGATACAGGACTTGAGTAGGGAAAGCAAGACAAAGTTGCATCTAACTATAGGCCAAGGCAAGATCAGTAGCTCAATTAAAAATCAGTGGTAATTCTGGTGAAATCCAAAATGAGAAATGGGTAGGGATGTGTCAAAGAAACTGGTAAGAAACAGAATCAAGGACCTGGCCTCTAGGACAGGTTGGAGTCTAAGCAAGTAAGCAAAATGTGAGATGTGCAGCTGCAGGCAAGTGGCACCGTGAGCTGGAAAAATGATAGGTGGAATTGAGTAAAGTATGCACAGTGAGAAAGAGGGCCAATCCAAAGAAGGCATTGGGGTCCCCTCAAAGAAAGAAGGATCTATCTTCTTAGGCTCTTAGTAATCAGAGAGACTGGTTATGGCTATCCGATTATGATATATCCCCGAAATTAAATGGGGCCTTTTCTCAACTATGATAGTCAGATTATTAATAATGATGAAGGAAGGAAAGTCATGTTCTGTGATGCTTCTGTTCTATGTTCAGTGCAAGCAGGATGATCTTTTGGGGAAGATGAGTGATTTCTCAGTCCACTAAGTAGAAGCCTGACCAACATTTTGTTGTGAGAAATGGTTTTAAGTCTCCAGGCCTGTGGACGTGCACTAAGAAGATTTAGGAGACTTGACTGACAGAGTCTGGACTCACAGTCTTAATCAAATTGTGGTGTCAGGGAAATGTCAAAAAGTGACAGTAGTGCTAGTATGCTTCCAACATCAAGGAAGGTGAATAGACCAAACTGGATTATTATGGCCTACCTAGTTTACTCTGACATCAATTTGGGGTTAAATAGTGAAGAAGAAACATGAGATTCTGCTAGTGAACATTTAAAGAATATGACTGTAGTATGTATACAATTCATAAAATTAAGGCAGGAAGATGATTTTGAGAACTGTTTCCTAAAGAAACATTATAAATTTGGTTGGTCAAGGCAACCCTTTAACTACATAGAATTTTGTGAAGCATTTAGCTTGTACAGCTGCACAACATTCTCACTAGAAAATGAACACTGTATAATTTCAGTGAAACACTAAGAAGAATTAACGTCTGTCTGATAGGTCTTGGGAGATGATTACCAACAAGGACATTTCTAGTGAGCTCCACAGAAATCTGACCTGGAACTGTTCAATGTTCTCCTCATGTTTTTGGAAGCAAATATACAGTCATTTCTGAGAAAAAAATTGTAGATGACCTGGAAGCTGGTAAAAGACAATAGTGAAAATATGGGCTGTCCTAGGTCACTTAATGAACTGTGCCTGTGCATAGTGTATTTTGAATCAGCTCAAAGAAGAGTTGTGTATCTCTGAATAAGGTATACAGGATGTACCATGTGTTGTGGTTATGATTACAGGAGGGGATAAAAAGGAGTGAATACTGCTTTCCAGAAAGCAATTGGCTCTGAAAAATGTTTTAAGAGATGTAATATAACTGAAGTGCACTGTCAGCTCACAGTTCAATGCTATATCTGAAAGGCCTAAAAGAAGCCTTGGGTTAGTGAGTGCAGGAATAGGAACTTACTACTTTCAACATCAGCTGAGGCTGATCTGAATTCCATTCTGGTGTCAGTATAAAGGGATGTTAAAAATGTGGCTACACACAGACACCTCAAAATTATTTGAGAGCAGAAGTCAAGCAGATTGAGAAAAGAAAGCAAGGTACAACCTTGTAAAAGGATGCTTATTAGGGCAAGCTGTCACAGAAAGTAGCAGATTCATTTTCTCTTATTGTCCTCTGATTGCTTCGGGAATCTTTCTTGGAAAACGTGTTTTAGAGCAACATCTTGGTATGAAAGTTACTGTATGAACTATGGTGGCTTTTAATACATTATACCTAGTATATAAAGATGATGATCTATTGCATGATTTTAGACTTTACCAGAACTGCCACAATGTTAAGGCCTGGTATCCAGTAGTGTGCTCTGCTGCTCCAGCTGCTGTGGGCATGGTGGGTCTGGCTTCTCATCCCCAGTGGATTCAAGGGGTTTTCTCAACATTTCTGGGTAGCATTGTTGCTAACCAAAGGCAGTGTGTCCAAAATGCATGCAATTAAGCAACTTGACTGATCTTCTCTGAAGGTGCCTCACCTAATCNCAAATCCAAGATAACTGCTTTCTTTTTTTTTTTTTTTTTTTTTTTTTTTTTTTTTTTTTTTTTTTTTTTGCGGGGGGTGGGGTGTGGGGATATTGCAGAGAACAGAATTTGGACTTTACGGTAGGTAAGAAAGGATAGAGCATTTTAAAGAAAATCCTCAAGACTGCAACAGGGAGAAGAATAAACAGGAAATGGCAGGCAAAACAGTACTGATTGAGAACTAATGTGGAAAACACTGGTAGCAATAAGGGTTTTCTGGTAAACTTGTGTAGCTAACAGTTAAGTAGTGGTAAGCCTGTTAACCCTTTGTAATCTTCACAATTCAGTTATTTGCTTTCTTGTTTTCTTCTTCAGATTGGTTCTTTACAACCAAACAAGAAGAGTTACTGCACACAGTTGCTGGTTTTATTTGAGAGATAAATTAAAAAGTGGCGCTTTTATAATCAAGCAGAACTGTCTGCAATTTCTATTCTCTATGCAGTCATATCTGTTTTATTACATGCTGGCTTTTATTGAACTCCAGTTTCTTATTTCAGTCTCACAGTATTTGAGGGTTTTGTGTGATCTTTAGCAATTTTTTTACCCTCCTGGTGAAGGCTATCAGTTAGATAGTGTCCCTAATTTTATGATTGCCTTTATCAGCTGTTTATCCAGTGGAAGGCTGGGGTGGGAATGATTCTGGTATAACTTGCTGGAGCTACTTGTAGTGCAAGCTCTGATAAACTTTTTAAAAGCTATGATTTTATTTTGGGAGGTATTACTGCCATCTGGTTTATATGCACTTTACAGCCCCTTCTACCTAAGGCACGGTGTTGAAAATGGTTGTGATCAGACTTCATTTTAAATTCTTGTCATTAAAATTAACTTTTTCTTGAAAACTATAACCTCAAAATCAGGAGCTTCTACTGTATATGACACAGGATTTCTCAGTCCTGCATGTCAACACTTTCCTCTGTCCAAACAAGAAATGTCCTACTGTTAAAGCTGGGGGATAGTCAGATTTAGGTCCTGTTTAGGCAAGTCCTTTTGATGACAGATTTGCAATGGCTTTTTTCTGTTCTGTACCCAACTACATTAATAATTTAACCCTAAAAATCAGATGTACTGAAAATCAGTTAGTATCAAATATCCCAGGACAAAATATCCTGTAGTTTTTCTTCTTTATTACCCTTAGTTGGGAAATTGGGGAAAGAAATTATAGTCTAAAGTGAAGTATGCAGGAGCATAAACAGTAAATAGAATTACTTAGGATACCGACCATTTCAATTGCTCCAGCTTCACCAAAGCAATAATAATAAATGCAAGAATATTAGCCCTTTTCATAGTTTTGCCAGATGTTTATAGAAGCTGGCTCCAGTGATAGATGTAAACAGCAGCATTTATTTCACCAAACGGGGAACAGTGACTCACTGAATCCTTTTTGTTATCCATAAAGCCCACTTACAAATTTATAATCAGATAAATTTTCAATCCTACAATCATATATCCTGCAACAAAATGCTGTCACATGATGGTAAATACCTACAAAAGTAAATGGAGCAAATCCTAAACCCAGTGCTGTAAGTATGGTTCCCCCTGACAGGAAAAGGAGGAACGTGATCCATGTTCAGATGTACACCCAGATCCCTACCTCTGGCCTGCTCAAGTGTCTTAGTTTTGTGGGACTTTCTGCATGTTGAATGCTTTTGGGAGTTATCCAAGGAAAGAGAGCGGGACCACAGAGTCCAGGACCAAGGATGCATTGCAAGAACCTGCTACGTGCAAAGGCCCCAATAAGGAGATATCACAGTTTTGGAAGAATGGGATTTAGGCATGGGTATATTTGTGCCAGTTTTGACACGTAAAATACAAGTGAATTTTACTTAGAAAAGCTGCAACTCTGAGAAGATGGTTTTTATTCACCTTTCAACTGGATATAATTTCCAAGCTAAATTCTGAATGTTAGTTTTGATTATTGCATTTGATATTCTGTCTCCTGTTCATTTCTTGGCTGTCCCAAATTTAGATTTACTCTAATGTTGACTTTAAAAAAAGGAAAGGTATGCAAGGACTGACAGTGATGATCTTGAATATAAATTGTATCAAGCAAATTGATGCAAGATAAAATTACCAAATCAACCTTTTTTATTCTATATTTTATGGAATATCTAATGTATGTTTGGCAGTAATTTACTCTTGCACATGAATTTCTGACAGTTTCGATTCTTTGGGCTTATTAATCAATGTAGTCAGCACCAGAGCAATTTTTATGAGACTCACTAGTCATCAAAAATTTATTACAAGATAAATCAAAGAAACAACTAGCATCTTAATAGGGTGAACAAAGTGGCATGTAAAAGATCATTCAAGACTACATGTTTTTGACACTTGTGTATTGCATTTACTGCTAGGGTCAGGAGTTTTGTTTGCACTTTCATTAAAATAGTCATCACTGTGACACAATTGCTTCCTTTTGTGCTAGACTTTTCTTCCTTCAATTTTTTATATATATGTATGTATATTTCATGTTCGCACTATTCTGGTAAAGCATGAAACTTCTATGTAAAATGTAATATAGAACTTTAATTAAAATCTGAAACTTTTATAGTTAGTTGCAGTAGGTCGTGCGTGCTTCAGGAGTAGGGTGGAATGGAACTATCTTGTGAGTAGTACCAGCGTGCCCTGATTATGCTTCAGTCTCTGATCCGGTTGCATAAGGAGCTGTGATCTTCATTCCAGTTAAGCCTCTAGTGTCTTATTTGATGCAATAATCTTTCTACTTTCTGAAAAAGATTACGCGGTTCTTGTTTCCTATCGTAAGAAGAATTTCCTGGCCATGCTTCTTGTGGCTGTCATTGTAACCGAGTTAAAGGCAGAGCTGAATACTTCCTGAGTCTACCTTTTTGTTCTGCGTTTAACATTTGTGTCGATTGAGTCTCCTCCCAGTCGGTGCGCGAGCAGTGGGCTTCGCTGGCCCGGCTGGCCTGCTCGACTGCAAGAGGACATAGCCACAGGTGTGTGGTGGAACATACTGATGACAGCACTGGGAGTGTGGCTGGTGGCTTCACCTTCCCCTGATAACTGCTGTTGGCTCCTTGGTGTGAATGTGTCTGTGGGAAAATCCATAGGCATGCCCTCCTGTCCTCGGAGGAGGGCGAGTGTTTGGGGAATGATGAAAACAGAAAATTACATTGTTTTATGGAGCCTGGCTTCAGCTCAGTACTCAAACATGGACGTATCAAGCAGTCGTGAGAAGGGTGAAAGAGTCACCTTAGGTTGTCCCTCTAGTCAAGGGGGCACCTCAGGGGCTAAGGCAGTTCACCAAAAAACTAAGTCATGCTCTTGGGGCCCAGAGGGGAAGGCTGGGCCCTTGGCCACCACTCCACGGGTGCTGTGCTGCTGAAGCAATCGAGTGACGCCAGCCCTGTGTGTCCACCCCTGGCTGTGCCTTCCCACCCGTGTGCCCAGGCCAGCACTGGCTCTCATGCGACCATGTAGCAAGGGGGGTCGGGGAGCTGATACAGCTGGAAACTAATCACTTATTTTGGCAGTTTTAGTCTGAACTACCTCCTTGAACTCTGTGCCTGACCGCCAGCGCTAGCCCAGAGGGCAGTGATGCACAGCCATAGAAGAGGTAGCCCAGCTGGGATAAGTTTAAGTTGCAGGGGCTGGTTACATCAGCCCCTCAGCCACGCGTCCAAGGGCATGAGGAGGAGAACCTGGGCCCTTACGTGCATTTTGCACTTCATGCACCAAGTGAAGTAAACCTCCTATGAAGAGAACATGAGTGCTTTTAAGAACTTAAAACTAAAAACTCCCCAACGTCAGTCAACTAATGGGAAGTCTGGGTTTGTCTATGTGCAGAAGATAGGGGGAGGGAAAAAATCCTGACAGTCTGTGTATTTCACATGAATCTGGTGATGCTGAAAATGCGCAAGTTTCGTTAGTGGAGTTCTTGTAGCTAGCTTTCATATGTTCTGCCTAATGAAAAAATAACTGAAGGGAGATTGAATTTATTCTGTGTTAATAACCAGAAAGGATGTTTCTGGATGGCTATGAAGCGATGCAGAACTGTGAATGATGCAAAAGAAACCCTACTCTTCCCTCTTCCACCCGATGCGTGCTTTTACAGGAGAAACATATTTAACTTCAGCATTGTCTTTTTCTGTGTTTGTAGTCCTAAGTATGACTGAAAATAGGGCTGTCTGTGGGATTAACGGTTTACAGAAGCACTGTTGTCTTGTAGCTCTTAAAGTTCATCCTCCTGGTCTGATTCCAATTCAAGTGAGTTATGGCTGAAAATGGTTGCTGTGGGTTGCTCACTTAGCGGTGTATGTAAGGTGTAAGAACACTAGATAGTTCTCTTATTTCTCTCCTAGATATAGCTATAAAGGCGTGGTGGTTTTAAAACTGATGGTAACATCCAGTAATCAGTGCTAACATCTGACTGCAGCTGCATATTTTCTTTAACTCTCTTTACCAGCCTACCTGCAGCTTCTGGGTTGAATCTTACGGCAAGAGTAGATCTTTATCTTCTTTTTATTTTTGAGACAAATCTGTAATGAGACATGAAAGTTCTAAGCTGGTGTATTTGTCATTAACACGTCAAAATTAACCATCTCTTTCTGTTCCTTCTGTATGGATGTTGCTCGGTAGCATTTTCATTCAGAATAGAAAGGACTAATATTCTCTGGTCTTGATTTTAAGGCAGACTGGAGTTTGGGCTCGTCCAGGTTTAGAACAACTTTGTGGTGAAATATATATAACTACAGTTAATAGAGCTGTTAAATACCGTGGATTAAAGGCTGTGATTTGGACGGTGCCTCAGGAGGCTTGATTGAAATACATATGTATTTCAGAGTACTCCCAGAGTAAGTTTGGAAGCATCCGTTGGATGAAAAGTGAAGTGGGAGTTTGAGATCCGAGTCATTCTATAAATTGGAGAGGTATCAGGAAGCTGACAAGGTGTAAGTTAGAATCACAGTCCTGCGTCTGTCACAGATTTCATGTATAACTTTAGTGACTTCTATACAGTGACTTTTTCACAAATATCTCAACACAAGGTAACTTCAGCTTTAGGGCCATAAGCTTCTAAAGGTCATAGCAGGCTACTGAATACATATACAGTCAACAAAAACGTATATCCTTTTTACCATAGAGAATCTGCAGTTCAGATGGCTGATGAGAAATCAGCCAGTCAACAGCAAAATGGCGTTAGAGCACACAGTTTCTGTTTGCTGCATTCACTGGGAACTCCCTTCACTTCATTCCCAATGCAAAATCTTCCTGGCCAGGCCTTCATTTTCCACACCTTGACTAGAAGTTTCTTGAGTGCCGTAGATAGGACGAAAGCATAAAGATCTGCCCTTTCTTCAGCACACAGAGTTCAAGCGGAATTGGTTCCTGCTTTTCGGGTCCAAGATCCCGCAGCCCCTCCCATAGGACCTACCACTGATGGAAAGGGTCGAGAGCTGCTCTAATCAGCAGTACAGAGAACTTGAGGGACAGATGATGTTTTCTTTTTTATGAGGTTGTCTCTTATACCTTGTATTTTTGTTAGAAGCTAGTGAAGATGAATTCTGTTCAGTGTATTTGGATACTTACTGTACCTGACGTGATGCATCTGAGGTGGTCTCTGATGTGATACTTTTGATATAATTGGGAGAGATGGTTCAAAAACAGTTTTACACATGGGTGCATCAAATCATGCTATATTGTCTACAGACTTCTCCGCCAAGCCACTTTGTTTTATGGGCTTTTTTTTTGTTTTTTAATTAGTAATATTGACTCCTTTTTCTTTCTTTGCTGATTGGCTTTAATTTGCAGTTTTACTCTGGGGATTGAAACAAAATAGTTTCTACCTGAAGTCGGGTGAAATTCTTAGAAATTCAGTCTGGCATTTCTGGCATTGCACAGTTTAGATTTTGATTAATTTGTTTACTCTTTGCTTCAGTTTTGAGACTATTCTGTAAACACATGCCAAAATGAGATTTTAATCTCTTCTGGAAAAGTTGCTTTGTCCTGCTTTCCTCTTAAGTACAGTCCTGTTCATGTGATGACGTACTACCAACTAGATTGCCCTAGATATTCAGCAATGCCTGTGATCATAATCTGGCTGATAGTCACGTATCAGTTCCAAGTGATTCACTGCATAGATTCATAGCTTTGGAGGTGGCAAATATGTGTCTGAGAGTTGCAATAATCTGGACATCCCACGTTTTATGGAGGAGAGTTTGCAGGTAGAGGCTCTTATGGACCAACTTGAAACCCACAGGTGCATTTTGTTAGACTAGTGACAGTAACCTGAGCACACAAATATTTGACACTTCAGTTTACAAAGATAAACATCTTCCTTTTACATACTGGTGTTGTGTTTGGATTCCCATTGGATTATGGCAGTACTGATGCTTGCTCCTTTTTCTGCAAATTCAGTTTTCTAAGTATTGCATTGCTTGATTATTGTTTTTTTCAGTAATATTTAGCTATGGACATATAAATGCCTGGTATTCTGTGGCTTATGATATTATGAATGGTAATTAAAACGTCATATTCCCTCTGGTTGGCAATTCGCATATCCACTAATTTAGATAATTATTCATAAACTTAGTTTCATTGCTTCATTATGTTTAACATTTAGTTTTAATCCTCTGAAACTTGTTTTACTACAGCCAGGTTTATCTATTTTCACAAAACAGAGTAGTGTGAGTTTCTTTCATTACTTCCTCAATGAAAAAGTTACTAACGTTTATGTGTAAGAAAATGACACCCTCCTAACAAGGGTGAAGGTTAGTCATTTCTCTTTCTCTGCAAAGGATTGATTTGTGATATTAGATAATATTAGGACATATTTCACACAAAGTCTTCCTTTCCACAAACAAACTTCACAGACAGTGGACTTGGAAATCGGAAGGGCCACTTTCACTCAAATGTTCGTACATTGGCATGGGAATATATGCATGACCACTAATGAGTACATATATTGGAGAAGTAAGGAGTCTGGATTAAGATGAGCTAAAACACCCCTTGTGTTTCTGCTAGAAGGAGAGAGGTGCACTTCTAACAAGTTGTGAGCTCATATGTTCATGGTGTATGAGTCTCTGCACACACATCTATCCATAAATATTCGCCCACATTCTTGTATATATTTAGTTTAGTGCTGAAATTATGTATTGTTTGGTAGATGCATCCATTAACTCAGTTCCATCTTATTCTTTCCTAGGAAGAAGGATAGATTTAGAAAACAATGGGCATTGCAGTGTAGAATTCTGTTGGCACAAAATAAAAATACAAATGGTGTTAAAAATAAATTTGTAAAAATAATATTCATAGGTAAAATACTGAGATGATCAAAATGAATCATAGGAGGAACTGATGCAAAATGCAGATACTGCAGAATCCAAATTATTATATTCATGGGGATCATAATTAATTATTTAATTCTAGATATACACACACTGTAGCCTAAAAATGTATTGCATGTTTACAACTGACTAGCTGTTTTATGTGGCAGAATGTAGTCTTTGCATATTTATTAAAATTATTCATAACTGGTTGCTGCCTAGATGAACCGCTCTATTCTTATGTCTTGCGTCAATACATTATCTGAACCTTTTTGTCATGACATTATAATGGAAATTTGTCTAAATTTTAGAATTATCCATGGGACATTTTCTAAAACCCCTATCGGCATCTCTTAAAAGCATGTATTTGCAGTATACATTTAAGAATACTTTCAAAGAGTTTAGTAGCAGTACATATTTTCTACATATAATTGTTTGCTGCTTTAAAAAAAAGTTTTATTTAGATGAAAAAGGGATATACATAGAAAAAAGTTAGAATATGTATTTAATTAAATTTTATGTGCTTATCCATTCTTCAGCTTACAACCATAAATTGCTTCTTTTAAAGGTATCATAGGATGGCGAAATATGTTCGTAATGCAGTTTTATAACCTTCCCCACAGATGTCCCAGCAAAGTTGTAAAAATCAATTATATACCTACAGAGTGTGTGGTGCCTCACAGCTGTTCCTTCAGATTTGTCAGGGCAACAAGACTCTTTTGCTGAAAAAAAACATGCAGGATGGGAAGGCTTTCCACCAACCTGATATGCGGTTAGAATGACTATAAGATAGTCACAGTTACCTTATCTGGTGGTTGTTCTACAAACCACTGGCTAATTTGTGTACACAGGTAAGACATCTTTATTTCCAATAGAATTCAAACAAAAAAGTCTGCCTGTACCAATATCCAGAAAGAACTCAAGGTGATACATCCTGTGTATCTTGTCAACCATGTTTTTTTTTTTTTTAAAATACTTCGGAGGAGCCCAAGAAGAAGCAGCTTCATTTTCAGAAAGAAAAATTTAACTTAAAACACTTACACATTAGGAGTGTTGAACAGTTATAAGTTGGTTGGGGCTTGTTCTGTAAAGCCGGAGGAGTCTGATACTGTAGCTGGAATGTTTTGCTTTATGGTGAATACCTAAGAAATGGGTTACTGTACTGCCATTTGCATGGTGATGCAGCATTATTTCCATTAGTTGTCAAAAGCAATTAGAGGCTAGTGAAGTTCTGTGCAAACCGTCAGATGGACACTTCTCATTTGATTAAATACATCTTGGAGGAGAATAAAGGAGTAATCCCTTTTTATACATTATTTCATGTCTTGCTGGAATACACCCAATTCCTGTTTACAATTAAATGGAAAACAGTTGAAGAAAAAAACATGTTAGTTCAAAAACTAACCGTGACAAATCTGCATGACAGATTGCTTTGTGACCGCTGCTGCCATGACCATAGTTTGCCTATAGAATGCCTGAGGTACAGTGATTGCCTTACATTCAAACAAAGACACAGTCCCAGCTGTGCGCTCCCTGCTCCCAAAGAAGTGCCGTGTCTCTCTGTTTATCAAAGGATTTTGCAAAGCATCAAAATTGTTTGGACTCCAGGTGGTGCAGGAAATCCTATTGCAAGATTAAGGTCTTTCACATAGATGTAATGCTGCAAATAAAATGGGAAAAAATGAGAAAAAAGGAAATCTAGAAGAGGGGAAATGCAACGGCATGTGTTTTACCTTATCTCTGGGGAGGTTTCTAACTGCATTTGCTGGCCAAGTGTAAGTGTATCCATAAGGAGAAATCCAAGGAAATACTCTTTTTTTGGCATTCTATTGATCTACTTTGTCTGAGCTCACCTTTACAGTAAAATTTCTTTCCATAGTGATATTTGTTCATTTAATTCTGTACTCAAATGTTTGGGACTGTTGTACCAGGTTTTGGGGACTGCCTTCTGTTTTAACTTTTCAGCAGAATAACGTGCAAAAAGTCTTTTTCCTCTGCAGAAAGTGTGATACTGTGGTTCAAGCCACTAGGATCACAGTGAAAACACGCTATTCAACTTCATTATATCTTGGGGCAGAACAAAAACTACTCTGACAAATGACCCCTGTGCCTCTTCCCAACCTGAGTGTATTGTGTCGTAATGGTCTGTACATCCAGCTGTGCTTCACTGAAGTGATGTGATAACAGAAATCAATTCCCAGATGGTGGTTACTAAAAGTTTTTGCTATAGCATGTGAACAAGACAAATACACGAAGTGACTGGATTCTGAAACCTTACAGCCCGGTAGCAGCAAACTTCAAACTCTGCTAATCTGAGAGGGGTGACCCAGCCAGGCAACAGAGCAGTACATGACGAAAGGCCTCAAGCCCTCTGTGAAATTGTATTTACACTACAGTTAGCAAAGGCATTTTCCCTGTATGCGGTCCAACATCTTACACCTCTAGCTGGGTGTCAGGTTAAGAGAAGCACATGGTTGTCCAAACAGCCTCACCCATCTGTTCTGCCAGCACAAGTGGTGTAGATAAAAGGTATTTGATGGACTTTCTGGGAGTTTTGTAATTGGAAAGAGTTTCTCTCGAATATCCAGCACAAAAAGAGGCAGTCTGGCTGGAAGCTAGTCTGAGAGACCAGGGTAGGTTTGTGCTTACAGGCTAGTAGTGAGCCAGTGGTATTAATTTCTTTGCTAAGTCTCTGCAAGCAGTGACACTTTGTGCTACCTGTGGGTTTCAGGGTGGCGGCAGGCTCAAGGTTTACTGTCAGCACAATTGTTTTGGGGATGAAAGATGGACCACTTGTAAAGCTTAACCTTTCTTTTCTCCTTCAGAGAGCAGACAGCCCTTTTCTCTCAGAACAACATG
>VZTL01019193.1:0-53176 GCA_013400535.1 Scopus umbretta | reverse complement strand
GGGGGGGGGAGGGCTTCTCTGCTGTGATGCTCGCAGAAGAAATGCCTCATTTGTCGTCCCCTTGGTCCACAGACTGTCGGGCATCTTGCAGTGTATAGTTTATCAAATTCCGCAGCCTAAAAAAGAACCTCAGGGCTGATTTTCAAGACTCTCCGTAAGTTCATTTGTTTACTATGGAGCCGTGACTTTAATGGTCTCTCTGGTGTAAAAACATTCTGCTTGTGTGATATTTTTGGTGGCATCGACAACAGATTTGTTAGTCATGGTTATGAATATGGTAATGTGCAAGTCTTCCATTAAATTCTACATGCTCTAGGTAACATGGTTGAACAGTCATGCATGAAGTCTTGCATTCTCGCTGCTGCTGCTGCTGCAAGGGAGCAACGTCCCTTTGAACTTCCAGTCCGTTTGAGCGCTTCCTCTTAACTTTTCCGCTGTATCATAGATAACATTTCATCTTCCTGCTGGTCAAATGTAAACCCTAAGTTTTGTGTCAGGTGCACCTCCTTGCAAGCAAGCTTACGTAATGCGGCGCCCTGTGCAGAATGCGAGAGGAGATGGAAGGAAAGATTTTTGGAAAGAGGATGGTCATGTGGTTACGGTGCCTCTGTGTGTGTGTGTGTGCATGTCCCCCGTGGGAGAAGAACTGAGGAGGGCTATTTACTTCCCTTCTGTGGACATCCTGCCTGATCCTGGGCAAGTCTCTCAGTCTTCTTCGGTGTTGCTTGCCTTCTCTGTAAAATACGGCTTATCCTGTGTTCCTGCTTCTCAGGGCTGCGTGAAGCTACTCAGAAGCCCTTGAAAACACTTTTCAGCCAGGGAGGTACTGTGTAAATGCAAATTAGTATGTTGCTGTTTTAAAAACGTTTTTCAGAAGTTAAAGCGGTATCTTTAGGCAGTTTATTGAAACTGAAGCCAAATGTCTTTTCAGTCAGCTCCAAAGCAGACTAAAGGAACTCTTTTTCTTAAGTAATACTCCCCTGTAAAGAAATCTGGTGTTGTTTCTCAAGCAAAAAAAAAAAAAAAATCACATTTGGGTGTTAGAAGACGTGTCACTCTTTGTTCTGTCCATGAATATTTATTCCCAGTTTCTCTGCACGTAACTTGGCAGTAATTATCAGCTGAAGAAACACTTCAGTCCTAGACTGTTTAATCTGTAAGTCATAGATGAAGACATGAAAGAGCTTACCTTGACCATGGCATCAAACTGGCCCACTGTGAGCCCGCTGGTCTCTGTGGTGTGGCTTTGCTGTTCCGTCTGGTTGTACTTTTATTCTGAGATATAGCAATGATCAATATGCTATCAGCTAGGAGCAAGTCTTCCTAGGCAAGAACTATATCTCAGATACTGCTACAGGGCACGTTTCTAGCATTAAGAGTAAAGAAAAAGGTCCAGGTGCTGGGTTTTGGGTTTGTTTGTTTGTTTGTTTGTTTAAACTGTGAAAAGAAACTAGATGGAAAAAGGACTTGAGTTTGAGACTAACCTCTGATCAGCTTTAATCTACTTTGCAGTCTTACTGGATTCTGAGAGAATTCTTTATATTTTGATGTGCATGGCTTTCATTCTAACATATTGAAATCTCATTGGTTTTGTAATACATTTTTTTAAAAGGCACTGTTATTTTTCTTAACCAGCTTCTGCTTTGGTAGAATCTCCGAGTAGCTTCTGCTCAGAATTGCATTTGAAGTAATGCAAGACACAAAATTCTTTGATTAGCTTGCTTTTCGCAAAGATTTATTTTCAGGCAACCTTAAAAAAATTCTTAGCATATAAATTCTGAGGTCTTTTCATGTGGATTTAATAGACAAGGTACTGTCAGCTGAGTTATGAGTCTTGCTAATAATATGATTATGTTGTTTTTTGAGATACAGTTCTTGAAAACATACTCAGAGGAGAAAATTCACAAAAGCTATGCGCAAATAATTTTTTTTCTACAACAGATGGAAGAGCTCAATAATCACCACTCAAGGGTGGCTAAAATTAGTTTGAAACAGAAAAGATTATTTCTACAAGTACAGTAGTATAATTTGTACAAAATGAGCCAAATCCTACTAATTGTTAGACTGGTGTAAATATAGAGTAATTTCTTTGCCTAGAGTTTCTCCTTCTTTATGAAGTAATGTAGAACGCAGGGGATTGTGATGCTGTTGAGTTGAATTTTGACATGTTTGTAGCAAAGGTCAGTTCTTCTTGAAACCCCGTGGCAGAATATGGCCCAGAATTTAACCCCCTGTTCTCATGTTCACAGCAGCATAATAGTCACTGAGACTCCAATTCAAAAGTTGCTGTAATATGATTGTGTGTAGAGGGTTGCCGAATGACTCAGATGAATGTAGCTCAGAGTAAACAAACATGGAAATAATTTCTGGCTAGAGAGAGAGAAAGGAAGACATGGGAGAGCAGGGAAAAGCCAGCCTCAAGGATGAGACATTTATAAAGACATGATCAGCAAGGATCACCAAGTTCAGCAGGATACAGCCACCAAAAACTCAGGACTGGAATTGCTGCAGTCTTCTACCTTCGGTAGTAAGAGGAACCTGTATGAAGTGAGTGCCTAAATGCAAGTATTACAAACAAGCAGAGTTTTCCAGTTGCATGGGCTGATTGTCTGGTACAAAGGTGAGCAGGCTCATGTCAAAAGCTGCGTTTGGGCACATTTAAACAGCCCACTGTGAGAGCTGGGAGCCAGGTGTACTGCCTGTCTCAGAGAGGGAGGATGCTGCCAGTGACTGATTGGTAGTCTCTACAGTGTCCAGTTCGGGTGAAATACAAGCTGGCAAGTGATTCCTGGAAGTTTCTGAACCCCAAATCCTGGATAGCAATGCGGTGTTGGTATGCGTAACCGCAGAAGGATCCAGACCCAGCTTGTGGTTCAGATTAACAAGTACCAGAGCAAGTCAGTGGCTTTGAAACAACTGTAGGTTTCTTCTTAGCTGGGTGAGTCTCTAGCACAAAATCAGAGCAAGGCAAAGGCTATTCTCATTTGGTTTTCCTGCCAAGGGAGATGACCAGTAAGCACAAATCACTGCAGCAGAGCATCTTGCCAGTCAGGTCCTCTCTTGAATGCCCAGGCCCGGTGCAGTTAAAAGGCAGAGGGAGATGGAGCTGTCTCTGCGTGTGGGAGACCACAGTCACTGGAAAGCTGGGGCAGGATTTTTATCCCTTTCAGCTGTCTGAGCTATTACGCTTCAGTGTGTTTTCAGGGTAAGCTGAGTTAAGTTCCCTCTTGGGGAAGCCAGAAATATGCTGGCATCCAGGGTTGAAATGAGGAGAGCTGGGGCTGGTCCCCTTCTGCTGCACATGGATCGGTTCCCCAGAGCTCTGCCTCACTGCTGGCTGACCTGCCTCCTGTTTGGGCCACTTTTACCACGGTAAAGAGAGGATGCTGTGTTGCTGCGTGGAGTTGTTCAACGTAAAACCTGTGCTCTTCTGAGATTCCTGTCTTGGAAAGCAACTGAGGAGTCCTTAGAGCGAAGTGTGGCTGTAGGTATGGCATCCTTGCAGTGTTTTCTAGGAGATGATGGCTGTGAAGAGGAGGTACTGGAGAGACAGGGTATATTTATTATGTATATGAGTAGCAGGTAGACTTCAGTCCTCATTTCTCCGTTTTTTATTTTCTTTAGCGTACATCGGGTTTTATGTAGTGTTGCTCACAGTGGCCATGATAGGAGACTTAGGCAGCAAGATAATTTTTGGTAATAGGAATTATGGGTGTTTCTGTTAGATTGTTAGACATGTATTATTATTTATTCTCAGCTCAGTCGCTGGATTCAAGCCAGGAAGCTACTTTGTCCTTATTCCTGTCTCCGTTCTGTCAGTCTCTCTCCCTCTTCATGTGCAGTGAGCATGTTCTAGTGAGAACTGAAGCAATTACCTGGCCCCTCTCACGTGACCTGCTTCCCTTTTGCATCCTTAGAGAGGAATCTGCTTCACTGTTTGGGAAAGACTGACTTAAGCACCTGAATAGAGTCAGGTATGTTTCCTATCACGTCTGCTAATTAAATTGTAATGCTCATTACCGCAGGATGCTGCGGAGGGCAAAAGCATAAGCAGGTTGAAAAAGATGAGACGAGTTCACAACGAACAGAGTGGATAGGAAACACGAAGGTCTGGATGTAACCTCTGACTCTCTACACTAGGAATTGCTAGACGCAGGGAGAGTGCAGAAGGGAACAGTCACTGTAAATGCAGTGGACGCAGGTTGCTGCCCATCACCAGAGATAACATCCTGGGATAGAAGGACCACGGGTCTAATCTATTCCTGCGTTCTCCCAGCACCGACACACATAGCTTGCTAAAACAGCAATTCACTTTTTTCTTGGTAAAATAAAGAGGAAAGAACAGAGCTTATAGAATAGTGTTTATTGGGCATTTTGGTTCCAGAATGATAACGAGAGTAGAGATTTCAGCCTGCTCTCACAGGTATTAATGGATTAACATAGGAAGCTGCAAGAATTTCATTGTGTGAAGCCTCACGGGCAAAGCGGTGTGAGAGGATGAAGCCATTTGGGGCTCGGGGCTCTGTCTGGGACAAGAAGATGAAATAATTCCACTCTCTCATTCAGGCTTTGTGTCCTGTTCGTTCTGGTTTGTGCTGCATTATGAAATGGAGGTGCTGATCTCTTACTTAGCCCAGAGCTGCAGTTAATGGAAATATCCATATTATATGTGTGTTGGGGTATTTGAAAGTTTCCAGGTGGAAAGACCTCCAGGTTTATGAAATTGCCCTAATGCCCTAAAATTGTTCCTAATGGGAACAAGAGGAATAAAAGATTCTGAGGATGTCAGCACCTCATCACTGACTCTTCACCCATTTCTCTTGGGAGGCTGAGTTAGATGCAGGGACATGGTCACTGAATAAACGGCCGAGGGGCTGTGAGATGATCCCCAGGGTACAGCGAGGAAGGCTATTTCAAAGAGAAGCATCTGCTGCAAGAGAGGGATTTTTTAACAGGAGAGGAGAGGTTACATTGGCAAAGGAAGTAAAGCCTGACCTAGGGAAGAGGAAGAGGGCAGGAGAGCACAGAGAATGTTCGAACAAAAGGTGTGAAGTCCCTGCAGTATATTTAAGGCGATAGTGGAAGTCCTTTACCCAGATCTATCTTTCTTTCCTGTATAACACTTATCAGGGGATCCTCATTAGGGAAGAACAGACTGAGTCTCTGAAGAATCCTAAAAGTCTTTCTAAGTTTGCTTCTCCTGCAATATACTATTTCTTCAGCAAGAAAGCAAAGACTAACCTCCCTCTTGGGAAGGTCCGTGAGGGCCGTATCTGGAGCTGGCCGTGCCCAGTGGCTCCACAGGGGTTGCTGGAGGGAACAGGGCTGCCCGGCCAGCAGCCCTGTTCTCCACCAGCCTCCTGGTTCCTCGGCAGGGAGGGCGGCTCCCGTGAGGTCCTGGCTGACACCCCGTTGCCAGCTCCCGCGGGAGCTGGATACAAAGGGAGACGGATACAACATGGCCACGTCAGTCTTCCTGACAGGCACTGAGTCCCCCTTCTGTGCCATAGATATAAGGGGTACAAGCTGAACCCAGACAGGGGGTGTGTGCTATAGCTGGGAAAAGGGCTTCAGGCTTCTCAGACTCAAGGTCTAAAACAAGTGTATGCCTTAAAATGCACATCTTTGTTTAAGCCTGGAGCTCTGTGTTTATGGAGTGCTAGGGCAAATGTTCTGACATTTGTCTGTGGGTTTCTATTGATCTTGAAATCATGCCAAGTTTGGAATGGTATCTTTCCAGCTCCCCTTACTTCTTCACCACATGCAGGGGTTGATGCTAGTGTGCACACATGCACGCTACTAAGATTACATGAAGAGCTGGTGACGAGGAGCGATAGTTATGGTCCTGCAAGCACACGCGCCTGCGTGTGCTTCACTTCCACATTATAAAATGGCTTCACTTCCACATTATCTCCTGCAGTTTTCCCTCCACCCTGTCTGTAACCTAATCAAACAGGCTGAGCAGCTGGTGAGTGGGCGCCTTGCCTGTCAAAGACATGGGTATGAATATCAGCAGTCAACAAGCCATCACATTAGCTATTGGCACAAAATGTAATCGGTGAGGGTAGACACCCCTCCCAAAAATAAACCCATTGCTGTCCACGGAAGCCGCATGAACCCCTAGTTGACTGAAATAGTTTGGGAAAAGAAAGAAGTTGAAGAGTGGCTTGGCTGAAAGTAATATATACAGGATGCTGCAAAAGATGAAAGGAAGAGGTGTTTTAGAAGTCTACTAGCTCTTCACACGAGGGTTTCTGTCCACTCTCCAGTCAAAAATAGTTCATCAGCACTGGCCGTACAGCTATGGAGTAGGTCAGGTAGCACAAATACTAGCAGATCTTTCTGGGTTGTCTTCTGATTTTGCCAAATCTTTGAATACGTGCATGAATGGAACAAGACAGAAAATGGGGGCTTTCTTCCTACAAAAATCTTATAGATTCCCAAAATGTCAGTCCAGCCTACAAACATAACAGATGCCAAATCCTGAAAGTTTGTAATTATTTATGCAAAATGGACCATCTAGGGAAGCCAAGAGCCTGGTACTTCAAACACTCAGCAGAGGGCTGGGGAAAGAAAAGGAAAGGCTGGGATTCAGGCTGCAAACACAAGGGTGGGCCTGGCCCAAAGTCTGGTCTTTCTTGTACGGAAGAAAGATCAGATTTGTCAGAGCTATTAGCTCTGTTTGGTCCCTGCTCAGAGACATTTCCAGTCCAAGGCTAAGCTCAATTCTCAGAATTCTTGCCTGGCTGAAGGGAAATGTGGCTCTAATTGGCCTGTCCTCTTTCACCAGTCCTGATACTGGCATTGGGTTGAATTGCTGGTGAAATCTGAAGGGACCCTCTGGACTACGAGGTGAGCACAGAAGCAACAGTCGGAAGTGCAAAAATTCCCACTGAACTTTACTGAGCTTCAGATCTGGGCTTGAAGAACAACGTTTGGTTTTTTTCTCACTGTCCTCTGAATGGCTTGTTTTAATTCTTTTTTAAGGCCCAATAGCTGACGGCACCAAAATTCAGGGTCGAAGTATTTGGGGTGTAATGAAGTAGCAGGGTTGCTGCCATGACCTTCCCATGGACGTCTGGATTAATATTGCTCTGTTACAAAAAACAACTGGAAACAAAGCTCCCTCTCCTGTGTCGCTGACCTATGCAGAGCAGGCCAGTTCGCGGCTGTTTTGTGCGTTCTTTTTTTTAGGATCAGAACCTTTCTTTTTTTCCTGCTTCTGCATGCAGAGTTTCCCCTCAGTGACTGGAGGTGCATATGTGGAGCAGAGACACAAGCCTTCACCAGCGTGGCAGGTGACTTGTGAAGGTGATCTCTTCAGAAGCATCTCTCTGTCCCTCCCAGAACGGGGGCTGACTCAACCCAGGAGTTCGGGCTTGTGTTCAGGCTCAGCCCTCGGTAAGCGTGGAGTTACAAATGGCTGGATAAAAGCTGAGTGTGTTGTTTTGCACTGTGACAGGCTGAGGTGAAGGAAACTGAAGAGCTGCTCCAGTCAGTGTCACAGAGATGTGATTCCTGCAGTCCTGGTACATAGCTCCTTTCATGGCAGTGCTCTTTTGGAGTCCTTTAATCTGGTTATTCTGCTTGGTTGAAGTCCTTTAGTTGTCAAACTTGCAGTGCTGAGGTTGCAGTGCTGTGAGAGAACCCTGTGCCTGATTGTTCCTACATTTGAACTGGGATAAGACCACAGACACCTGTGAAAACTCTGCTGCTGTCAGATTATTCACAGCAACTACATCGTTATATGGATTTTCTTGTTGTTTATGGACATTTCAGAACCTGATCCAGGTTCTACAAATGGCTTGGGTATTCCTGGATGTTTGGCCAAACACATTTTTGCCAGTAATGGCTTGTGGACTGGTCTCTCACTTTCTGTGATACCCGTAGGAAAATTTGGGCAGCCACAGGATGTGGCTCTTCTTGATCCAGACACCGATGCTTGAGCCTGAGAGCCTGCTCTGTTCAAACACTCTCCAGTGGTACCGGCAAGCTGAGTGCTATTGCACACATTACATGGGGTTTCCTCCCTTTTCAAGTGGTAACCATGCACGAGTGGGTGCACGCTGGGGCATACAGCAGTGTGCAGTCACAGAGCAGTGAGGCCTGGTCCGTGGCGTGTTCTATGCTTAAACATTGAAGCGTTATGAAGAGAATGCAGAGATGAAAAGAAATCAAATTAGGCTTTTAGTTCTTGTTCGTTTCTGGAAAGTCTGAAGTATGTTAAATGGTATTAATACTGTGCCCATATTGCAGTTGCTGTTTAAATTGGCTTTATGGATTGAGCCTCTTAACATGGAGTTAAGATAGATTAGCACCATTTTACAGACAAGGAAAGAGGAACACAGCAGCATACCCATGATCATGCAAGACTGGGAAGTCATAGCCAGGTCTTTTGCGTCCTTGATGCCGTGCCACCCAAAGCCGTCACTGAGTTCAGTTTATTAATTCCCAAGCAAAAGAACATTGTGTTGCTAATAACATGGTTACACGAGGGATACCAACATGCTGTGTAGATTTTGTGATGGATGGATTCCAGTTTTAATCATCTTTTATAGTCCAAACATATACAATATACCTTTGTGAGTACTAGATGGGGAATCAAGTCATAAAGAATTGAGGCTTCAGACAGGGGGGCACAAAGCCCAGCCCACTTCCCACAAAGAGACCATTAGCAGTGGTGCAGTTGCACACACAGACACATACACATCGTGTTGTTATGACGAGCTTAAGCTCGATACTGAACATGTCCGGTGCTAAAATGGGACTGGCAGTTGGGAAGAAAGGAACAGAAAGTAGGATATTTATGAAATAATTATGAAGCAGTCTTAGATGGATGATCCAAGCAAGAGAGTTTGTAGAAGAAGCTCCTGTAGAAGTTTGTAGAAGAAATGTGCAGGTTGATTTTTTGCCTCTGTCTTGCTGGATGATGGGGAATAGACCAAGCTGCGAGGCAGTCTTTTTTCTCCATTACATAGGTGTCATTCTAATTGCTGCTCAGGTCATCCCAAAGCAGGGGTACATGACTGAATTCTAATCTGCAACTATGAAAAGTGAAGAATATGGGCAGGTCTTCTCTTCAGTGGAAGTAAAGTCTTTTACAGGAAAGATCATTTATAAATGTCATGGATAACTGATGCTATTCAAAAGTACTGGTTTGTTTCCAAATTAACCAAGACATAAGTAGACCTACTTTTTTCTCATTTAAATTAATTCTTTTTTTATCTTGGTTTGGATCCAGAGGCCTGATCTACTGTTTTTTATCCAACACTCTTATTGCATCCATATGGATCAATTATCATTATCAAGAGCATCAGGTTGGCCCTAAAGAGAACCTCTCGCGTCTGAAAAATGAACCATGGAAACAGCCTCCTCAGACTGCAGAATTTTTCTAGTTCTAGCCTAGATGGACCACCTCTGTGCAATGGGGATGCTGGAGACACAGAGGGGTGTTTGAATACCAAACCGTTTTTTCGTTTGACCATCTCCGTTTTCGTAGATCTTTGGAGAATGACTGCACTTTGCACGAGTGCCCGAGTCCGTGGGAACTGATGAATACTACAAAGTAATGGACTGTTCCTGGCGGAAACCCAGTCATCTGTTTGCGTTAGACCAGCCTAGTATGTGTTTGTAGCACTGCTGAAAGTGCCTTTTGTGTCTGGGTAGCTGGGAAGACCTTACGGGGCAGAAAACCATAGATTTAGCCCATAGGAAGTATTAGAACCCAACTGCATGTGGTTGTTTCAATAAAGAATCCTATTTGTATTTGTTACAGTCCAGGAACGTGCCATGACCTGAACACCTTTTATACCCTCCTGGGTAACGTCAATACAGCCTTTGCAGAGCACCCTCCGATGTTTCCTGTTACCAAGACACCCTATTTCTGTACACAGATGTATAAAGCACCAGGAGATGGTCCTGCAAATTTGTGCTTTATTTAGTCCTCAAGCTCTGCTGCTGCACATCCAAGCCCAGCGAAGCCCTGGTGACACGTGGATAGAGACATACTCCTAAATTGGCACTTGCTCTCTTCTCTTGCTTTTTTTGGGGGGGTGCTGAGTAGGGAAGGTAGAGCCCAAAAGTGCGAGTGACAATAGACTTTACTCAAAATGTAGCAGGCTTTGGGGCTGAGAAGTGAGGAAGTTCAATAACAGCACATGATAGACTACATCAGTGGTACATGAAATGAGAAGCAAAGCATGGAGATACTTTGATGTGCTACCAAAGCTTTGCAATACCTTTCCTGCTGAGTTAGAGGAGAGTTTTAATTTGGTGAGTCTAGTCAATGGCATCAGCCCACTGTAACGAAGCAGGAAGGAGTCCAGAACAGAGGCTTGTCTTTTCGGGTTTACCCATGCAATTAGGAATTATGTCACTGAAGTCAGCAAGACAAGTGAATCTGCATAAGCAGAATGAAATTCAGAGTGCGTAAGACGCATTTGAAACAATTTGGCTTTGCTTTGGCTGAAGTAGTGTGAAGGAAGAGCATAGTAAATTAATAACCAACACTAGAAAGGAAAAGAGAAAAGGAAGTTAAAAGAAAGGAGAGCTCTAAGTATTTTCTTGCACTAAGATGACATAAATATATACAGACTTAATTAGGAGAAGGTTACTTGAAATCTCAAAGCCAGCTATCAGCTTCTCACTTTCTCACAATATTTTGTTACAGCCTACTATAAAAAAGGCATTTAATTAAAACAGATTTATTCATCCAATCATGCAGGTGTTACAGTGAGACACTGTTTCCAGAACCTGGGTCTTTTTGTTCAACTTAATGGAAAGTAATAATATCATGGAAAAGGTATCTCCCAAGTTAATAGGCAATATTCATCCCTGGTACCTTAGCATTGCTTTGTTCTGTGTCTTTGCCCTGAGCCTAGCGGACTGCAAACACACTATGAGATTTTGTCCCATGTTTTATGTGTGTAAAGGGAGGATTTTCCCCGAGATGTTTTCAGTTGCAGTGCTGTAGTTGCTTACATTGCTTACTTAGACTTCTCTGCGCCCTAAGGATTTGCAGTCCTATGCTAATGTAATACATAGAGTCACCTTGACTTCACATTTATCAGCTTATGCAAGTGCTAACCTTTTACTGCACTGCAACAGAAATGTCATTCCTGTTCAGCCTCGAGATGACAAACAAACAGCTTCATTGTCAATAACAGATTTAGGAGGCTGGCTGGCTCAGTGGCTGGTGCAGTGGCTTTGGGAACATAGTTCTTGTCAAACACTACACAAACCAGAGTGGGCAATCTTGGTTTTTTCCCCAGGGAGGGATGGTGTTTGCTTGTTTGTTTGTTTGAGTGGTTTCACCTTTTTCAGGCTTTAAGGAGGGCATACTTGAGGTATGCTGAACATTTCACGCCAGCTTTCCACTCACTATCTGTGGCATTATCTGGTGCAGTGTTTGCGCTTGTTTTGGGGCTGAACATTTCATGCCAGCTTTCCCTCACTATCTGTGGCATTATCTGGTGCAGTGTTTGCTCTTGTTTTGAGGCAGCTCGAACTGCAGGATCCTTGGCAGGAATGCAGTATCCCTAGAGCTATCACTGCCCCTCATTCTCTTTTATAGAAGGTTGAAGTCCAGAATAAAATTTGGGAAACATATGGATAGCATTTGACTTTTTCAACCTGAAATGTCAGCCAAGTAACATTTGTGGAACCACTATAGCCAGACACCAGGCAGTAGTCACTGTGTAACAGCCTGGACCATCCTGCTAAGGATTTACAAGGAGAGTCAGTAGCTTGCCTGAAATATAGGGGAATTCTTGGAGGAGCCCACCTTCTTTCACCCAGACCCCTCACTCCTGTAGCTCCCTTGAAGGCAATGCATGGTATCTTGGCTAAGTCGGTGGAGATTTGGGGCTGGTGTTAGTATTAGCATGATATGTTGAGCAGGTTTGTTGGCTTCAGAGGGTGCCTCACTAACTGAGTGGGGCACTGTTTGCTTCAGCTGACCTAGCACATTCGGAGCGAGCTTGAGTGCTGCTGTCATTAAAAGCACCACAGAAAACTTGAAGCATAAATAAAGGGAAACTGGGCAATAATCCTCACAGGGAAAAAAAAAAACAAACCAAACCAAAACAAACCCAACTTATTTCAAGGCCCAGAATATACCATTAGGAAAACATTTTGATTTTGCCAAGGAAAAAAGTAATCCATGACTGAATGAGGGTGGACTGTTCTGTGACTCCTCAGGGATGAAAGAAGATCCAGAGTACTAGGAGGAAGAAGAAATACTTGAGGTAGAAAAGGACCTGCAACTTGGAATCCCTCCAAATTGCATACTCTGAATAAATGCCACTTGGAGCCTCAAGGCCTGGCCTTGGGGAAAAGTGCAAGGACTGTAGTGCCTTCCTTCCCATTGCAAGCGCGTGTGGGCAGGAGGCAAGCAGGCATCACGGGGGCAAAGAGAAAACCAGGGACGTGGCTAGCGCGGGGTGTGATGCACAACAGTGTGCCGGGGCAGCTGGGTCAGCAGCAAGCAGTACCTTCAGTTATTTTAAGGTAGAGCTTGGGGCAAAAGCAGGGCAGAGAGAAGAGCTGTAGTCACCATGGGTAGAGCCCAGGGTTTATAGCCCTCCTCCCCTTTGTCATTCATCCTCCCCGTGGAAATACAGAGGCAACCAGTGGGGAAAAAAAACAATCTGTATGTTCAAGTAACTAATTTCTAACAAACACAAAAGTTCTTGGATTCATCCAGAAGGGACACTTACTAAGCTGACATGGAATGAATTAATTGCAGAAGACTTTGAGTGTGTCTTTTAGGAGACAGGAGAAATTCCTGAGTGCATAGGATTGAACTGAGACATTTAAGAGATGCGCCAATTCTCGCTCCAGCTGAAACACCCCTCTTGCAAGGAGAAAGCTATCCTGACAAAGGAGCGGATATGTTCCTTGCCCTGGGAACTGTAGGATAAGCAGCAGCAGCAGCATTCCTTGCTCATTGTGGGAAGAAAGGTACTACTCGTGCTCACATAGATAGAGCCAAACAGGTGAACAGCTAACTTTGCCACAACCTAAAATCAGGGAACCCTTTGTGGACGTGGCTGGTGCCCTATAGTTTTCCATGCTTGCATATGCCTGTATGAAAGCTGGAGAACATCTGTGTGGCTGTTTGGCTCAGCTTCTGCAGGCTGCTGTTCTGGCTGGAGACATCACACAGGAGAACAGTGTTTGTCAGAGGTGCTTGCTGGTAGTAAGGTCTACACTACTGTGTTTTGATCAGAAATCAGTAAAGATGGACCTGAGCTGTAGCTCTGAAAATAGCTCTGGAAGGAAGGAGCCAGACCTGCTGGGCCAAAGGTATGCAAACAAGAAAGCAAATAGCAAGCAGCTGGCCTAATGCATTTTAGACAAAATTGAAAAGAGCTCTTCACTGACAGCAAAATCCAGCTCAAAAAGACAATGCAAGGGTTCCTCGGAGAGCACAGGAAAGTTGGTGCTGAATCTAGCTTTCCACTTCAGAGATGTGCTGTACAAAGGTGTTTGATGGGCAGGGGATGAAAATCTCAGGGAAACAGGGACTGAAGAAGCTGAGGAAAGACAGCTAGGCTACAAGTACTGTAACATTAAACAAAAAGATACTCCTGGTCCATCATGTCGCTTCAGAAGACAGGGCCTAGGAAACATAACCTCAGTATGTTGAGAAGAATTTGGCCTTAGTTCATCAGTCTAAAAAATTCATTGTTTTATTTATTTTTTCATGCATGTGCTAGCTGCATGAAACTAGCTGCAAATACAAAACTTTATTATACTTACAGAAAGGGACCTGAAAAATGAGAAGATCTTGAGAAAATTGTGGACCCGAATACTTTCAGTGAAGCCAAACTAAGTCCTGCATGTAAGTAAGCCAGTAGAGATGCAGGGTTATTCTAAAGAGTCAAAGAATTAATTTTAGATTTGTGACAATGTATCCCCAAGCAAAATCAGGCTCAGGATTTTAATTAATCATGCAGTCCACCTAGAAACAGCTCTGAGTTTGAGGGAAGTCCCGATTTTCCCTTACAATGATTCATGTAACATATCATGTCTTCCATGGATACTCTTTTTGCAGTCATTTTTGCTATTCTGTTATGAAAACTTGATTGTAGGTAATAAAATTTAATGGACAGTGTTCAAGAATGCTAACAGCTAATTAGATGAACGAAAAAATGTGTAAAATAGGATTGTTACTAACCACAGAGCTTGAAATTATGGAACTGTACATGGTCATTATGCCCATGCCCATTGAAAGTGTAAGTGAAAAAAATCTCCAGGTCTTCATTTAATATCTTTGCCAGTTGTTTGTTATACAAGCAGGGTTTAGCCTTTTGGATCTGCTTTTTAATCATACACTTTATCTGCTTTATGTGTCTGGAAAGAACGGTGCTGGCAGTATCTTGAAAATGAGAGCTGTGCTGTGAGAGAAAGTTATCAAAGCCAGGAGGAAGGCAAAAAATGAATTCTAGAAACAGAATACATTTCTGTTACAGCAGCCGAGACCAGGGCCTCTTGGTGTCCCTATTGTAGCCCCCAGTGATGCCATATACTCTAAAACCAAATGAGAGAAGCAAAGAGAAATGCAGATCTGCAAAACTACTTGCCTAAAAGTGCACCAGAAAGGCAGTGGAAAAATCCCCAGTTTGTCATGTCACTGGGATATGGCTGTCAGATAAATCAAATGCTGCTGCTAAAAGTCCCAGCTAGAATCCTGATTTCTTTTCAACCCCAAAGAAGCATTCAGGCACCTCAAGGATTTTACCCATCCTTTACCTTGCCACATTTGGTGGAGTATGCTTTATACCAGACAGACCCGATTCTGCTGGGAACCACCAGACCCTTCACATAACTGACAGGAGAAGCCAAAGTCAGAGCAGAGCTGGGGACTAATCTAATTTCCCACACATTAATTCTGCTTGTTTTGCTGTAGACCTGATGATCTGTGAGAAACTCGGCTGACGTGGTTATGCTGTTTCTCCAGTCATCCCAGAGGTCGTCCCCAGCCCTCCTGACAGCTTTGAAGGTTTGAGGAAAGCTAAGCCGCAGGTAGCGAGGCAGTGGCGATGATAGCTTGATACTCCTTTCTCCAGTCAATGTCAAAAGACCTGCTCCCCTGGAAATAACTCTCAGAAAGGAGGATTACATTGTGAACACTGTATTCACAGTAGGAGGTAGCTCAGAGTCCAGGACTGGGGTCAGAGTGAGCAAGCAAAAGGTGGCAGTGCCTCTCCAGTCTCTCTACTCATTCAAGTAACATATGCCAGGTGAAACGGCATCGGAGCGATGTCTGACATCTGCAGTGATCCCTCCAGCAGTTTGTGTAGTTATTTAAATTCTCTGTCTGTGTGTTTACTGTGTTTCAATGAACACCTTGAGCATAGCTCCCTTTCTGCTCACTTGTACAAATTTTGTTCATGCAGCCCCTTTTAGGTGGGGCAAAATAGGTGAAGGTGTCTTCAGACATCACCCAAGCATGGAGGTGGGAAGGATAAATAATGCAAACTGGTAACTTTGCATCTCCTCTCTTGTATAAGGACCAGAATTGCAATCAGCATTGATACCTTGTCGATCGTGCCCCAGAAGTAGCCCCTCACTGAGATGGAAGGGACTGTTCAAACCTCTCTGAGCCTTTTGTTCCTTTCCCAGGTGCTAACTTCTGTAGCTGTCTAAGCATCAGATACCCACATTTTCTTCACAGCCATCATAGATGGAAGCTTTCAGATAAGAAATCAAGAGAGGGAAAAAGCAAGAGGAAGGCAAAAGAAAATGAGGATTTGAGAGAACAGTGCCTGTCAGAAGAGACTAGCAGTGCATCATCACTGTACATCTGCTGCTCCAGTGAAAACATCAGTAGGGAAAACAGCTGTGCTACCCTGAAGCCTTACTCTCCTCTAGTCTTCCACATGTAGTTCAGCCGTCAGTCAGTGGTTAAGGTGTGAGCCTGGAGTGGAATGAGATTCTTTGCTGGCCCTAGGCTTCCTGTCAAAAGTTGGTAGTGTCTCCTGCTTTTCTTTACTTAGAAAATGGGGGCAATGGTACTATCTATTTTGCAGAGACCCCTAACCAGACGTGCCAGTAAGCCAGGATTTGCGGGAGGAGGGCGCTTAGGCCCAGGGCTTTAAAGGAAAAGGAAAGACATTTCAAAATAGTGCCTGTCTGGTAATATACTTGCTGTTTGCATTTCTGTCTATAGCCACAGTTATGACTGTGCTTAAATACAGTTGTCTAGTGTATAACATATTTTCTCAGCTGATTTTAAGCTCTGCATGGCAGTAATAGAGGTGTCTTGGAGTAGAGAAGCTTCAGCAGGCCTTGGCTGTAAGCAGGCATGTGTAGAAATGCATTTCTCCTCTGGCAAAAGTGGTGTCAAATTGGTGGCTGTTTTATCTGATTGAGTCAAATGGATCCTCTCACACTACCTGTGAACAAGGGTGTATGATATCTAGCTGGCATGATTTAATGGACTTACAAAACTGTCTTAATGGAGAATACCCAGTGAAGCTTCTGCACTGTGTTGACTGAGTGATAACACCCTTTTAGTTTTATAAATAGCAGAGCAGGCGATCCCTAAAGTGTGCGGGTGTGACTCAGTGTATAAAGTGCCACCGTTGCCCTGACCTGCCGGGTAGCAGAGCAAAGCACAAAGACATCCCTTGCTGCACAGATCATGCTGGGTTTTTACCAGCCAGGAAAGGCCTTACAGAGTAGATGGTGCCATGGCCTGCAGAGAAGGTCTGGCGTGCCCAAATCAAGCAGATGTAGTACTGCCAAGTCCATGGGCTCCAAAGCCCCATTTCTCCCCTCCCTGCCCCCTATCTCAGATCTGCAAACTTTGGCTTCAAGTTCATGAGATTTTTAAACCTAGAGAATTTGGGACACTTTCTGTCTGGTTTCTGCATCAATGAAGTTCACTCAGTGACTCATACTCTTTACTTCACACCCTAGAGGCTAGAAACTTTTTTTTTTCCCCCAGAAGAACACATTCTCATGTAATTATTGAACTCCCAAAGCTCAGGGCTGAAAATAAACCCCAGCAAATGTGGCTAGACTCCCAAGGAAGTGACAAGCATGGCATGACTGTAATCCAGTGTAGTCTAGTCGTGCAGACTGTGAACAGTTATGGAGAGCACACAACCCTCGGGAAACTGCTCTCCTGGGGTGAAACAACTCCTTGATATGCTGCTAAGAGTGATAGTGCTTACATGGCCTTCTCGAGGCCTGCTCAGCCCTGACTGCGTGGTGTGGTTTATCCTCAATCTCAGTCTTAATGCCAAAACCGTTCCTTTCAGAGTCACTTTACAGATAGTGCATTGCTGCTCCATTGGCAGAGATCAGTATCTTGTAAGCCATCTGTACTGTAAGAAACAATGCTATCTTGTCAGGGAGATGGTGAGAACGGTATCTTACATGTTGTATATCTGTGATTTAGCAGCTCTGCTTAGACATCCAGGAAAGACAGGCGCATAAAAAGCACAGCTAAAGTTGCATCAGGAGCGCACATATAGGAAGAAACCCCAAGAAACCAAGAACAAAGACATTCTGCAGGTAGATGTCGTTCGGGTAAATTAAGAAATTAGTCACCTTTCTTCTTTGCAGGTTCAGTGCTCCCTATTCCTTTCATGTGCAGTAAATCATAATTTTGATGTATGTCTACCATGATCTGACCTACATTTTATGTAGAAGCCAGGAAAACATAAACCAGTTCTGCAAAGTGATGTTCAGGGAAAGCGGAAGAGCGGTGCATTAAAATTGTAGGTGCATGGGGAGGAGAGGCCACAGCTACTGCCTTGTGCGGACCACGTGTTGTCTTATACCTCATTCCTTTGCCAGAAGTATAACTCTCCTGCCTGGCAGAGATACCTGAGAGATGTCCAAAGGACAGGAGTGGGACAGGGGTCTGTGGCACCCCAGTAACTCCCGGCAGGTTCCAGACACCAGTTACAAGGGCTGGCTGGAAGAGAGCAGAAGCAAAGAGCCTTCACAGAGCCTTGGAGGGGAGGGGAGATCAATATCAAGAGAGGAAAAGAAAACTAGTAGAGACAGCCATGGTAATTACCACTTCAGGGGTGATTTTCATTAACCTGCAAGATCTTTCTCTCAGCAGAGATCAGACAGAAAAGGGGAAAGTGAAGCTGTGTCAGAAGAGACCTAAGAGGGAGGAGGAAGAGGGAGAAAGGGAGGACAGGATGTCCACTCAAGAGAACCTGGGAGAGAAAAAGTAATGCCCTGGACCAGTCTGTGAATTCAACAGTGAAGACAGACCCAGGGGCAAGGTATTTGTTAACTGTTTTATTTTTAAAGTTTGCAAAACATTAATATTTTAAATAGTTTATTCTTCATTAGCATAATTAAGAATACACAAGTCTAAACTCAACTGAAAACAAATTAGCAGGTGCAGGGATTTGGAAGCAAGAGGTTTGGGAAAACAGTGCTTGCAAATGTCGGCATTAAGTAGAGCAGTGAAATCATGCCAAGCCTTATTTATGGATTTGTGCATTTCTTTTGCATAGGCCCACTCCTGCAGCCAGAGGAATACAGCTCAATTTAAACATGAACCCCCTGCAGTTATACTGTAGCTGAGCCTAAAACTGAGAGCATAGAAAATAAATCTCTTCTGAAGAAAAACTGAGGAGCCTCACCTCAGATGTCTCTTGAAGCCGAGATATCTTGAATGAACACTTAACTGAACAGGGAACCAAACTGCAAAATTAAATCCAAAAGAAAATGGGAGAAAATTTTAGAGTAGTATTTCAAAGAAAGAAAATAATAATTAGGGGAAAAAAAAGCAGCAACATTAAGTTATACTGCAGACAGGAACTTGGGGAGGAGGAAAAAAGCATCCTATGCCCATGTGAGAAGTTCTGCTTAGGAAGACCAGGGACTGATTTCCAAGATAACGTCCTGCAGATTTTTCAGCATGTGACAAAGTAGCCTTGTGGAATATTTAAAATAAGGTGTTTACCTAGCAAGGCGGGTCATTTCCATTTTTTGTCACCACTTCTTACGCAACCTTTCATGGGACAGAACTACTGCCCCCCATCAGGGCATGGGCCCCAGGAGAAGGAAGTCACTGCCGTGAGATTGGAACAGGGTGCCAGAAGGCTTCCGCTACAAGATCATGGGGCAGGACTCATCTGCAAACTTCAGATGTGAGCCCAAGGAGGCTCACATCTGCCTCTGTGGGCAGAGGCAAAGCTCCTGCTTGGTTCTCTCTATACAGAAGGCAACAATAGGGCAGGGGAAGAGCATTTCACATCCCTCTAAAGGGGATCAGTGACTCAGGTCCCCTGGAGGCATTCTGACTCCAGATTGCTCTGGTATTGTGCTTGTCTCGGTAGACACCAAAGGATCAGTTACACATATTAAGCTATGCATATGTATGTGTGGAGGAAAACAAGTTTATCAGGAGTAGTCAACATGGATTCAGCAAGGGAAAATCATGCTTGACCAATCTGATAGCCTTCTGTGGTGGCATGACTGGCTGGGTAGGTGAGGGGGGAGCAGCGGATGTTGTCTACCTTGCCTTCAGCAAGGCTTTTGATTCTGTCTCCCATAACATCCTCATAGGTAAGCTCAGGAAGCCTGGGTTAGATGAGTGGACAGTGAGATGGATTGAGAACTGGCTGAATGGCAGTCTGGGTCCAGTCCTGTTTAACTTATTCGTCAGTGACCTGGATGAAGGGACAGAGTGTACCCTCAGCAAGTTTGCTGATGATACAAAACTGGGAGGAGCGGCTGATACACCAGAAGGCTGTCCTGCCATTCAGTGAGACCTGGACAGGCTAGAGAGTTGGGCAAGGAGGAACCTAATGAAGTTCCACAAAGGCAAGTGTAGGATCCTGCACCTAGGGAGGAGTAACCCTATGCACCAGTACGGCTGCTGGAAAGCAGCTCTGTGGAGAAGGACCTGGGAGTCCTGGTAGACAAGAAGTTAACCATGAGCCAGCAGTGTGTCCTTGCAGCCAAGAAGGCCAATGGTATTCTGGGATGCATTAGGAAGAGTGTGACCAGCAGCTCAAGGGAGGTTATCCTTCCCCTCTACTCTGCCCTGGTGAGGCCACATATGGAGTACTGTGTCCAGTTCTGGGCTCCCCAGTTCAAGAAAGACAAGGAACTACTGGAGAGAGTCCAGCAGAGGACTATGAAGATGATTAGGGGACAGGAGCATCTCTCATGAGGAAAGGCTGAGACAGCTGGGTCTGTTTAGCCTGGAGAAGGGGAGACTGAGAGGGGATCTTAACAATGCTTACAGATATCTTAAGGGCGGGTGTCAGGAGGATGGGGCCAGACTGTCTTCAGTGGTGTCCAGCAACAAGATAAGGGGCAACAGGCACAAACTGAAACACAGGAGGTTCCATCTGAATATGAGGAAAAATTTCTTCACTTTGAAGGTGACAGAGCACTGGAACAGGCTGCCCAGAGAGGTTGTAAAGTCTCCTTCTCTGGAGATATTCAAAACCCACCTGGACACGATCCTGTGCAACCTGCTCTAGGTGAACCTGCTTTAACAGTGGGGTTGGACTAGATGATCTCCAGAAGTCCCTTCTGACCCCAACCATTCCGTGATTCTGTGATTCTGTATGTGTATCTCTGGGCAACTCTGGCCAATTATCACCTGCTGTCATGAAAGGATGAAGCAAGTCACCTCAGTTCTGTTTGCTGCAGATTTCCTGTCCATGCGATGAGAGGATGAATGCTATCTGTCCTTTAAAAAGTACTTTTAGATCTGTGACTGAAAAGCCATGTGAAAGGTGGGTGTTATTATTGTTGGTAGCCAAAGGGCACAATATAAGTGTGCAAAGATTAAGAAATAACATGGTTACTACAAATCTCTGACCCAAATCTCTGACTTTATAAGAATGATCTGGTAGTTGAATAGGCAACTTTTATGCTGNCTGACCCAAATCTCTGACTTTATATAACTACCATATATATATATGGCATATAACTACCAACTTATGGTAGTTGAATAGACAACTTTTATGCCAGAGATATTATTCAGAAACCTTCTTAGGGCATTAATAGAAGCAAATATCTGTATCCTATGAGTTTCTTTACTTATAAGCAGTATAACAGTGTTACTTGTCTTCCATGCTGCTTTATGTCTGTGCAGCATTTTTTTGTGTCTTTTAGTTCACATGCTTAATTCTCTTGAGAACAACATTTTTCCATTTTAAATGAATGTGTTTTTATCTCCTCCAGTCTTTCTGTGGGCCTTCAAAAACTATCCATTTTGCAGTTCTAGGCTCTTTCCTGAGGGATCTTAATGAACTAAGATTTGGCTTTGCTTCTTTATTTTATCTGCAGACTATTCTGTTTATTATCATTGTCAAGGGAAGCTCCCTCCCGCTTTTTTTCTATGAAGATTTCTCTTTTCTTTTTTCTGTATGGCATTTCCACCTCCCCATAAAATACCCCACTTTACTGCACAGCCGAGGCAGTCGTTTTGTCAAGAGACTGTCTCAGCAGAAGTGGCAGTGAAGGATGCTAGGACCAGGCCTGCCTTGTGCGAAAACATGACCCAGATAAACGGTGATTGCACTACCATTGCAACCTCTGATGCTTAGTCTCCATCATTTTAAAATGGTATATTCAGCGAGACCTTTTGTTTGTAGAAACGTTTCTGCTTCTCAGGCCTACAGCCATCCAGGTGGCTCAGGAGGTGGCGAGGTGTGCCTGAACCAGCCAGGGTCCGACATAGCGGGGAAACTGCGCAGCTGCCTGGAGCCGCAGGAGAGGGTACTGTGCTAGTGAAGGAGAGGTAATCCCCCCACCCCGGTGGTGCTGCGTTCACATCAGTCACCTGCTCTAAGTACTTCAAATATTTGGATTTTTCAGAATTTTCTTCCTCTGTCTGGAAGCCCCTAAGAAATCTTTCTTTCTCCTGGGAAGGTTTTAGAAAGGAGAGATGTCTGAAAACTTCTTCCCTTTCCACAGAGCGCAGGCACACAAGCGTCACTGCCAGACACTAGCACCCTCATGGGAGCAGGGCAGCCACTCCTTGCCCATCGGGAGCTCTCTTTTTGGTCCCATTTGTGCAAATGACTGCGAAGTGCAAATGGTGTGCTTACTGCCCTTGAGGCACAGATTCCCTGTGTTCCTGGCCCCAGTGTTCTGTAGCAGCAGAAAATTTGGCTTTTAATCCCTCCATATTTACCATAGTTTGGAAATTAATCCAAGGAAGCAGGATTAATGGGTCTTGCACTTTTTAATCTCTGGAAAGTGCTACAAGTGAACATAGTATCATCTAAAACACCCTTTCTTTGCAATTGGGAAACATTTATGTGAGAATTGAGCACATGATTTTTCTTCTTCCTTCCAAGCACCTCCAGTCTGGTTTGAATGACAAAATTAGGAACAAAACTAAAATGGAGCCAGAGCTAGAGTTCCTACTGCACAGTAACCCCAGAGGCTGTCAGTGTAGGGGGCTGCAGGTGATGGCTGCTGCATACACCGGGTCTTGACTGTGTTTTTACACGGGTGCCAGTGAAAATAGTTCCAGCAGAGCTTGTTCAGAAATGGTAACTGATAACCACTAATAAATCCACCCATTACCGAGACGAGAAACAGAGCCTAAACAACTGTCACTGTTAGTTTTTTATAGCTTGCTACAACTGCCCTTTCCTCATCCCGGCAACTGTGCCGTAATCTTGTATTTTCCTTTTGCGACTGGGTGGTTTACTTGCACTTTCAGCCAGGCTGAGGGAGGACTAACAGTCCGTACTGCCTTCAGCTCTCCTAGAGATGGTGTTCACAGATTATCTTGTTGATTGAAGAAATGATTACAACGCTCGTTGAGCGAGAGTGGAAACAGGCAAAAAAAAATCTCTTCTTCAGTAGCTACAGCAGCGAGAGATTACAAGCAGCAGGCACAGAAACAGTGGACATAGAGCACAGAGATGATAATGATGCCATGCCACATTAGTGCTGCATTAGCAGATAAGACAACGGGGCAGCTGGCTTGACAGTATTTCTTAGTTCAGTTGACATCTCTTTTTTGGTGGAAAATGAACAGATAGCCCATCTCAAAAGAGTAGGGGACAGAGCAATGACGTCAGACAGACAAAATAAGCTTTCTGTTCTGTCTGCATTTGCAAAGATACGTACTATGAATATATTCCAGGGGTTTTTTTTTTTTTTAAGCTCCTCACAATGGTACATTTTTTATTTATTCACACCTGTGTGATGGCTGTGTGGAAAGAAGTGGGAGAATTACAAACTGTAAATACTTCATTGTAATAGTAGCTAAAAGCATGTGCTGCAGCCTTTCCATCACCAGGAAGTAATTTAAGTCATTTTAGTAGCCCAGACTGATTTTTGTTGTAATACTGAAATATTCCAGGGATGGGTCAATACTCCCCCTTCCCTCTGCCTCCCAAATAGGAGCTTTGCAATTGGCTCTACACCAGAGGTTTTTTCCATCAACCTTTCCATTAAGACATGCTGGGATCTGTGTGTTGCTTTCAGGACAGGTGAAACCCTGCAAAGACCGCACTGACAGAGCTGGAGATAGACAAGGATGCTGCTTGTCCTGAACCCAGGGATGACTGTTGGCTTGTGTTCTGCATGGCTGCTTAGGCTGCGTGCAAATCACAATGGCAAGGAGTAGATGTCCTGTTTCTTATTGTCTGGAGACCAGAGAAAGCACTCTGAAGTCAAACATGTTAGCAACTTTCCTGGAATGCAAACACTGTACATGTGTGCATAGAACAAATTTGATAAATTCAGGCAAGCTTAGTATTAGCTTTTGCCGTCATTTCCCAAGAAAGGGTACTGTCTGGTGTTTGAATTCCCTTGCAGGGTATACAGCTGAACAGCCTCATACCAGTTTGCTCACAGGCTGTAGTAGATTCTGGTTTAAGCCCCTCTATGTAGGGCTGGTCCAGATTAATATGAAAAGCTGCAACTTCTTCTGTGCAACTAGAATGAAACTAATGAAGCTACTGAAGGTCATAACACAAACTAGGGGTTTACTAATACTGTTTCCTTTGTGACTTTCACCCGTAAATGATACCAGTATATCCTGTTAAGGCAAGAGGCGTTAAGAGTCATGTGCGGTGGAGGAGTAGGTAACCCCAGCCAGCAACTGAGCCCACAGTGAGCCGCTCGCTCACTCCCCTTCCAGTGGGATGGGGGAGAGAATTGGAAGGGTAAAAGTGAGAAAACTCACAGGATGAGATAAAGACAGTTTAACAGGTAAAGCAAAAGCTGCGCGCACCAGCAAAGCAAACCAAGGGATTCATTTGGTGCTTCCCACGGGCAGGCAGGTCATGGGCTCCATCCCGCGTAACGGTGACTTGGGCAGCCAAACGCCGTCGCTCCGAGCGTCCCCCCCGTCCTCCTCCTTCCCCCAGCTCCACAGGCGGAGCGTGACGCCGTGTGGTGTGGGCCATCCCTCGGGCAGTCGGGGTCAGCTGTCCCGGCCGTGTCCCCTCCCAGCTCCGTGTGCCCCCAGCCTGCTCGCTGCTGGGGTGGGCTGAGAGGCAGACGAGGCCTTGGCTCTGTGGGAGCGCTGCTCCGCAGGAACCAGAACATCCCTCTGTTATCAGCGCTCTTCCCAGCACAGATCCAAACCATAGCCCCATACCAGCCACCATGAAGAAAATTAACTCCAGCCCAGCCAAAACCAGCACAATATCAGAAATATGCTGAGCTGAGCCAGGCAAGAACAAATCTTTTTGCTCCATGGTGAAACAGTCTCCCAGAGAAGTGTTTTCCCATGCATTGTTAAAACTCAGGGCATTACTCATTTGGATGTATTAAGCAACCTACCCACAAAATGTAGTGACTATGTGTCTAGACTATGTGTATTTTAAAATACAGCTAAAATACACTAAACTAAAATACACTAAAAAATGCACTATAATACACATTTAAGAAGTTTCCCATTGAGGAAAAACTAGCTTATTTAAGTCACAGATGTACAAAACTTAAATGTCTGGACGATATCTTTTTGAAATACAGTTCTGCTCAAGTGAACATCAAGCTTAGTGGGTGGAGATGGAGGACAGAGAACTATTGGGGGCAAAAGAGAGAAGAATAACTTTTCTGGGTTGCTACAGGTGATCATTGCTAGCAGTGAATGAGTGGTAGCCCACCTCTGCAGCTCCACGGAAAAAAGCCTTTTAAGCACATCCTTGTCCTGTGAAGCAAAGGTCCACTCCTGTCCCCAGGGTTATGAAGGACTCAAGCGATGAAGCAGTAGGTTCAACAGGGAAACGTAGCAAGAACAGAACAAAATTCTTAGCTGGCTTGAAGAGGAAAGCAAGGAGTATCAAACACCTCATCTTTTTAAATGGTTAGGCTTATGATGTGAGTTCTTCTCTATGGTCAGGTCAGTCCAGATGTGAGCAAGGGCTTGTGTGCTAGCAAACTTGTCAGTTTTGTTTCCAGCTACAGCAGTTAGATATAACAATTGCAAAAGTCTTTTCCTGCAAATTTTCCTTACTTGTATCTGCAGACAAGTATAGTTATAATGGAACTTTCCATCTCTCCAAAACTAAATCTTCCTTTTCCATCCCGCATACCACCCTTGGCTAGCTGACTTTGATTCTGCAGAGATATGGCGAGGTGGAGCCTTGCATCTACAAAAACCCCTGCACAACTCCTGGGATGTTTCAGGGTTGTAGAGCTCAGCCTGACACCGAGGCCAGTTTCATTGTGTTCTCTCTGGGTTCTTCTGCTCTATTCATCACTAGAGCATGGGATGAGCCCTTCAGCTCTTCACCAAGACAACATGATTCACATCTGTTACATGCTGGCTTTTAGGCTCTCCCGGTGGGTTTAAGCATATGTGGTGGAGTGTCATGATTTGTTATTTCTTTTGAAATACATATGTAGCTGTGCTCCTCTGCTTGAGAACACAAGGTCAAACCAAGTGCTATGGAAAGGAAAATGGTAAATTTTGCAATGTTCCTTACTTCCTGGGCAAGTTTGTGCTACAGAGTCATACTGGCTCTCAGTGAGGCTGTGTCCAGCAGAGAGAGCTTGCTCATCTAGTAGAGAGATCAGCTGTGCCAAGACTTCCATCCTCCAGCATGAGGTGGCCTAGTAGATGTCCTGGACCAACATGACTGAGCACCCTAAAGCGAGAAGACTGAAAATTTAGTTTGATTCCTAAGCTTTAGTTAGCACCACTGATTGCTCAGAGAGGAACAGGTACCTTCTTTAGCCCAACGGTATCTCCAAGTGTATTACATAGGCAATATCTTTTGTAATGATATTTTTATATATACATATATATAAACCCATATGTGGTTGGTAATGACTCATCAATTGATTATGCAGCGGAAGAGAATTATACCAAAGAGTTGGCCTTTCCAAATCAAACATATATATCTTTGATAATTGTCACCCTCCCCAGGAAGTTAAGAGTTGCAGCTGGGACTTGAGTCAAATTATGACATTTTGTGTTACTGGCAAAGAATTTTCTTTTAGCTTCTGTAAATTTATAATCTGAAGTTTGAGGTTGTCTTCTTTTACAAACACTTCTCAGATTAGAAGGTTACATGCAGTACCCCAGTGACTGTATGTATTCTTAACTATGCCTGAAGTGATGATGAGTGAAAAACGTTCTAAGAACTTTGTGTCTTCTAAGGACATATCCTCCAATGTGAATCATGAACGACTGCAGCCTTGCATTTTTATCACATACTCTATTAGTGCTCTCCCTTTCACTCATCTTGGGCAGTGAAACTAGATTACTCATCTCCAATTTTATTAACTGTCAGTTTTTCATTTTTGTGTTGTACTGCAGCCCTGCAAGTTTTGGAAAGCACTTATTCCAGGGGAATGATATATAACTTACGAGCTGAATATAAACTTCCTGAGATCATGGGGCCTTTGCTAAAGGAAATTTACACAGCCATATACACCAGAAGGTCATTGCAATTTTATAATTTTAAAATACTTCTGAGGTTGTACATTTATTCTGCAGTGGCTCTTTTTGCATTTAAAAGCATCAGGAGAAATTCCTGCTTTTGACCAAAAAGGTGGTGAGTGTGATGCAGAGACATCATGAGAAGCAGTGAGACTTAGGGTTGCAATCTGGTTCCCACTGAGCTACATGGAAAAAGCAATTTTCTGGAATAAGAGGGTATCTTTGCAGAAGAAAAGGAATTGCAGAATGTTACAAAGTCAGTTTTATTTCCTCAAACTGTGGGAGGTATAAGCTCAGTCAGGCATTGTTAGTAAACAAGATCTAGAGCACTTAAAAGAAGGATCCAATCGCAAATTCAATTGGTCCATTAACTACCTGTAATATTATTTACCTAAGTGGCCCTTCTGGACTATTTCATAACTCAGGTTTATAACCTTTTTAAAAAAGATCAATATTACTGAGCACACAGCCTCTGAGCATGATTAAAGAGTCAGGCTGTTTTAGCAGTTATGCTCTATGATTTCCAGACCTGAAGTCCAGATTAGAAATGCAAAATGAGGAACATACTCTCCCTGAAACACTGAAAGGAAAAAATATCCTTGGAGAGAAGGATGGAGGGAAGCAGTGAAGTAAGATGTGTTGCAAGAGATCAGTTCTTTTATTGGACTGATACAACTAGAAAATACAGGCAGGCTTTCCAGCACATAAACCCTTCTGCAGATCCGAGAAGATGTAGTGACATTTAAAGGCACACACACAGTTTTGCCAACATGTGTCAGAGTGAATCTCCAGTAGGAGGGAACAACCAACCACTCTATTTGCAACTTGGCAGATGGGGTGTTTTGTTGTCTGCTCTAATGTGTGATGTGAGTTGGCTGCTCGTACTGAGTCCCATCAAGTGGAAAAGGTAGCTCTTGTCTATTGATCTTGTGTTCAAGATACAGTATTTGATTTGTTCCTCAGGTAGTCAGATGCTCACATCAGCTGGGAGCAATGAGCTCCGATATCTAAATTCAATACCCCTGCAAGTCTCTGCTGCTTCCATTACATAGGGAGCTGAGCAATCAGGAGCAATGGTGCTTTTCCACCTCTTAATCAGCATCATGAAAAGTCAAATGATGATAAAAGCAAATAAAAGCCTGGAAGGACCTATTTTGTAATGGGCCTAGTGACTACATGGATGTAAACTGGTACTGGCTCCCACCTTTTCAGTTATAGTCATCCCATTTCATGCAGGTCATTCTGATTCCCATGAGACAGTGGCATGTGGGAGTGTGTTGTGTGTGTAAAGTGGGAAATGAGGGATGGTTCATGAACTGCTAACAGATCCTAAAAAAAATTTGTAGTGAAAACTCATGAAATTTTTAGTGGCAAAAGGCAGTGTTGCCGAGTGACCTTTGCCTGTCTATCTTCATCAGCCACATCTCTAACTAATGGCTACTGTTCAGCGCTGCTCCCCTGCTCTTCTTGCCCTCTCCTCACTGCTTCTTACACATCGCTCATGCAGCCCCCCTTGCCTTTTCCTGTGCTACCACACATCACTCTCAACTTTGTGCAATTTTCTTGATGTTCTCTCTCTGACAAGAAACATTAGAAAGGAAAGTTAATTTTCATTCTTTCTGTTGTCTCTTCCCCCTTGGAGCTGAAGTGATCTCTGGTTCATGATACATCAGTGTGATGAGCATCATTTGGTATCAAGTCGTGATCCAGGCTGGGAGATATGCAAGGATGTTGAGGACAGTGCAGTGCCTGTAGAGAGTGCTGACTGTAGATTTCATACAGATAGTAACACGTATAAAGCCACTTCTTAGTTTTCAGCAAAACCCATTGTTTTCAGCTCTCAACTGAAGTAACACCATTCTCTTGTGATTGTAGCATGTCCATCCCAAGAGTCCAGTCCAAAAGCAGGCAGCAGGAGGTCCCAAGAAACCCAGCTGTGGCAGCTGTGATGCTATTTCACTCTTCAGAGTGAAAAAAGTGGCACTGTTGATGCAGGGGATAGATAAATCTGAACTGAGTGTTGGAAGATGAAGAGAAATTTTTGCAGGGATAGAAAACCCATTTTGTGTTATTGGACAAAGTAATGTAGCTGGAAACCTTCCTTCCCCAAATGAGACAAGCTGTTTCTGCCAGGTATGGCTGCTTGTCAGGGGCTAAAGCTCTCATTTCTGGGCCAGGCGACATAGAAGTGGTGTCAGGCTGAAATTGCTTGAAGATTTGAACTAATAGTTCAGGCAGAAGGGCGACCCAACTGGAGAGAGTTGATAGAGGCCAAATTGAGTGGTAAGTCATCTTCCCCTTATGCTGTGTGGTTTTTTATGTGGTTTTCTTAGTTTTTTCTGCACCTGTTTGTGCTGCAGGTATCACCTGCAGGTATCACATGCATTAACCAGTCATTGGATATTGTCTGATGCATCTGCAATCAGGTGTAGACTGGAAAAATTTTTTTTTGCCCCAAATATTAACTCAAGTAGCAGAAAATGCCTCTCTGTGAAGAGAATTCGTATGGAAAATGTGCGTTTTCAGGGTCCCTGCACAGATTCCAAAATTCTAATGTGACTACGTTTCTATTTTTGCTACCTTTCAAGTACTTCATTGTTTCTTCTCTCTAGGTACCTATGAATTGCCTACTTCTTTTCTTACCTGGATTTGATCAATATTTTTGTGATTTTTTAACTGTTAAGCAGGAGACAGTATCACTCTGGAACAAACAAGTCATCTGGGGTCTCCCAGCATTGTCTGTTTCTTTCACCAACAGATGCTGCCTCCGGGAGATCGGTGGCATTGGGAAGTGACAGCTAGAGAGCAGTGATCCTTGGGCTCATTCGTTCCGCCCACATGTTTGACTGATGCTCTGTTAGCCAGTTTTGGTAGAGAAAGATACCAGGTTTGGAAGATCCATCTGTAATTGTGCTGGATCTCGGGCTGAGGGGCGGCTCAACAGCTAAAAGTTCTGCTGAAATCTTCCATGTAATCCAGGCAGACATATATTTGTTTTGATACTGCATGCTATCATTTCCAAACCCAGTCAGCAGTCTGTGTTTGTTAGACTATGCAGATGATGGCATGAGAAGAATTCAGGGCAAATTGTTCATTTGGTGAGTCTTTCCTGTTTGGTTTTATTGCAGCTTCTTATGTGCTTGAAGTATTAACAAAATGCTTTCTTGGACTGGGGTTGTACTGGGAGATGAGTTCTAACTAAGAACTTAAGATATCTGAAGCTTTCTTTTCCTTCTACAAAGTTGTTGGAAAGGAAAGGGATCCAATTCTGGCATGATGTTTCATAAGGTGACATTTGTTATAACTCATTGCAAATGTTACTCACCATCTATAAAACATTCAACTGAACTGAAGAGCAGTGAAAAATATCGAATTCTGCTTTAGCAGCTGCACTTGTCACCAGAATCCCTCAGGTTTTTCGGAGCCAACAGATTCCTCCCTGGAGACCTCCACACGGTGGCCGCAAGACAGTTTCACCGGTCCCACCAGTTGGTGTTCCCTGCTCCTGTGAGCCGGGTTGTCACACGAGGACAAAATTTCCCCTCCCATTTGGGCTTATCCTTACTTTCCCAGAAACTTCTTTGGTCCTTACTCGTTATCAAACCTGTTCTGCATCCTTTTGTGTCAGTATTTCAGTGGGAATTGGCTGGACCCTGCAGGGATAACATTGTCAAAAACAAAATTTGAAAAATGACCTGTGTTCCTTAGTCCTTTTGAAGATCAGAGTAGTTGGTTATACATGTAGTTTATTGAGACTTCAAGCTCCTAAGTCACTTGAGACTGTAGTTGTAGAAGCTTTAGTGGCCTAACGTTTCCGTAGAAAATAAGCGAATTAAAATGGTTTCTGTTCAGATCACAGGTCCTTTTGCCTCTAAGGCCTTGGTCTGTGTCTTCAGGTTAAAGCATATGTGCAGAGCTGTAACTCTGGAAATGTAACAAACAAAAACTTTTCTCATATGTGTAGGAAACCAGGATACTAAGAGAGCACATTTTTTGAGATGCCAAACTCCTTGTTACAGATCTCTGGCTCCCCAGGAAATTCGCAGATGTAACTTTGCTGTGTGCTACAACCACCCACTATTTTGCAGTGTCAGCTGGGCTGGAGCTCAGATCCACCCACTCCTGCCGCACCGGGCCCGTTACGCTGGAGCTGAAGGCAAAATGCAAATTGCTGAACATGGTTGCCTTCTGGCGTGCAGTGGGATGGTAGAAACAGAACCCATGGTGTCTCACTCCCGGTTCGGCACCTGAACCACAGGATCCAACTTCTCAATATCTTTTTATCAAAACCTCCTCTTTCCCCTGAATAGGGCACTAAAATGGAACAAAACTCTGGCTATTTTGGTGCAGGAAACCATTGAGCTTTGGGCAAGGAGACGGAGTAAGTCATCCAGTTAGCTATAGCTGCTGGTGTCCCCTGGTCCTGATTTGGTGTGGTTTATCGGTGCCAAAGAGAGGTAGATAAGCATAGCTCCTTTTTTCCTTATGTGTGAATACCTGTCCAGCCCATGTTCCCTCCAACTTCAGCCACCTGCCAATCGCTCTTTGAGCCACGGGAAGGAACAGTAATTCATTCGGTTTGCTACACTTGTTCCAGGGCAGGATTTACTTCTCATTTTCCTTGGCCATAAACAATGTCACTGCCTCTGGAGAGCAAGGGTGGTGGCTTTCTACATCAGCCTGTCTTTAGGTCCTATTTATAAATGCAGAGAGTGAGAAAATATCTTTAAAAACATGCAAGCTTTAAAAATAAAACTGTGACCTAGTCAAAGAGTAAACATTAGGGAAAAATAAAAACCTATTTTAAGAGATGGAAGCAGAGGAGCAGCAGCAAAAATAATCAAAATAAATCTTATTACTGTAAATAGGAGAGTGTAAATCAACAGCTGCCATCACGACAGTTCAGAGATGCTGAGGACCTGGCTAAGCAATGAAAAAGGAGGGAAGCGAAAGAAACATTGAGCGGGCAATAAAGCAAAGATGAGAAATCCACCTATTTGCACATGCGATAGATTATCCATAAACAACAAGATCATGCTTCTGACCAGATAAAAGAAATCAATGGCATAGTGTTTAAACCTGACTTAAAAACATACTGGAGTGTCTGTCATGCTGCATACCTGAGCAGTAGTGTAGGCTTACTTTTTCAGGTAGCATTTTAATGTGGGCTTGCTCAGGAACAGATAGGGGTTGCTCGTCTGTTGTCACTTACGCGTGCTGCTTCTTCCCCCACAGGTTGCCCGGCCACTATGAACAATGGCCCAGCTATACTACAAAAAGGTAAACTATTCACCGTACAGAGATCGGATCCCATTACAGATCGTGCGAGCGGAGGCAGAGCTCTCAGCCGAAGAGAAGGCGTACCTCAGCGCTGTGGAGAAGGGGGACTATGCCAGTGTGAAACATGCCTTGCAAGAGGCGGAGATCTACTACAACATCAACATTAACTGTATGGATCCTCTTGGTCGCAGTGCCCTTTTAATAGCCATAGAGAATGAAAATCTGGAGATCATGGAGCTGCTTTTGAGCCACAGTGTGTATGTGGGAGATGCTCTGCTGTATGCAATACGGAAAGAGGTGGTGGGAGCTGTGGAGCTGCTGCTGAATTACAGGAAGCCGAGTGGTGAAAAACAGGTTAGTCAAGTGTTCTGGTTCAGTTTTGAGCTATTATCCTGTGTTAGGAAAGTGGTATTGCACAGAGGGGTGCTGTGCAGGAGTCATAAAACCAAGTCCTTAATGTAGGTCCAATGCTTTAAATGCCCAGAGTAGATGTGGGCAGTCTGTTTGGATGATTGGATGTTTGGATGAACTTCCCAGTCTGAGCAAACATGTTCTGACTTAAATACTCAGCATTTTCAATTTCACTCAGTGTTCTTTTCAGTCTTACAGTGTTTGTGAACATGCTGATTTATAGGTTGATTTATAGGTGTGCACTTTGTAAAAGAATTTGGGGCTTTCTGAAGTTATATTACAATCTATAAATATGAACTATTGCCATGCTGTTGTACTGATATTAAGTGGAATTGCTTTTCATAAGTAAATCCTGAAAACACACAAGCTTATAAATAACTGTAAGCAAGCAAACAGTCTGCTGGGTTTCAGTACTTAGCCATAGTACAGACATCTCATCTTCTTCTCCATCTCCCTGGAGCTCTAGTTCAGAAATGCTGAGGCAGTGCATAACGTTACAGCTTGAGCTAAGCTGCTATATATCTGAGCAATGAACAAATACGATTTGTAGGAAGGAGCCTTAGCTACAAAGCCTGTAAATTACATAAGGATCTTTGTGAAAAACCACAAAGTCTGAATCCTGTCACTTCAAGTGTCACATATCACACTGTCCCTAACTTTTCTTTTTTTTTTCTTTTTTGCTTCTTTTCATTTGCAAGTACTACTGCCAATAACTAGAACAGTTTATATACATTACTGACCACTGACAATTTTTGCATGTTCGCTGCTTAGAAAGGAACATTCAAAAGTTGGATAATTCTTACATACCAAGCCTTGTTTTGAAGTCTACTTGAATACATCCCTCTGCGTGTGAAAGAAGAAAATGACTAATAGCAGGCAATCATAGAAGAAAATGTTTTCAATGGATAGGCTCCTTAGTACACAGTTTTCCAAGAGTAATTTTATGTAGCCAAAGCAAACAAGAAGGATCAACCTTGACAACATCCAGCTTAATACTTAGAAACAGCGGCATTCTGCATGCTGTAGCAATGTGATTCTAAGGTGTGGTTTAAGCACTAGAGAGATGCAGAATCTCTTCTATCGGACCTAAAAATTGAAATGTTAGTACTAGGTTTTAGTCTGAGAAAATGTAAGTGGCAAAATACGGATCATACATAGAGAATGAGCCATTTTTTTTTTGGTCTTCTCAAAAGTTTGACCATCCTATAGGCCGACAGGACAGAAAGTAGAATAGCAGAGAAGTTTTTTTCAGTAGCATGAAGAACTGCCAGTAATTATTGCAGGTTGATGACAGGTTTCTCCTGAAATGTCATGGAAAGCAAGTGATGGGATTCATGTGGATTTCTGTGAGATCTCTTGAATACCAAAACTTGTGTCCACTCAAATTCACAGCCTTGCTGGCTTAATTGGACAGAGGTCCATTAAATGAGATTGATTTATTGCAGCTGAAATTCAGCTCCAATGTCTCAAGTTCAGTGATACATTTCATAGTAGGTCTGTTTTCATTTTTCTTTATCTTTATGCCAGTGTGCAGCTATCCTTCTGTAGCTAGGTTTGTGTCTGCTGTGAAGTTTACAACTTGAAGGAGAACATGTGTGTGGGAGAAGAGATGCAGTGCCAGTTTCAGCTTTATTTACAAGGTTTGTTACAAGACCAGATTTCATCAGTATGTTTTAGACTAGTACTGGCTTGATGCAAGATCCTATGTACCTACTAGGATTAACTTCCCTGGCTGTGGTGCAGGCTCTTCCGTAGACTGCAGGAAGTGTTTGCTGGTAGAGGGCTGCAGGACTGGACTTCCATTTCAGCAGTTTCACTGATTGTTCAGGCAGTGATGGTAGTTAACATTTATTTCATGTATAGTGATAAGACATTAAATGGAAAGAAGTGCTTGGTTAAGCAAAGTTGGGACAAAGTTGGTTAGCTTGTCAAATCACAAAAGTGATACAGGGTTTCTGAACAAAGGTTTCTGAACCTAAGTTCCTGATGCTAATTCCACAGCAGTATCGATATACGTTCAGTAATCATCTTTGCTGGACCCTTTCTCGGCAAGTCCTTTGGGAATCCCATACTTAATTTCTTTCACGAAAAGCACCTGATAAATCAGGTTAGCACAGTTTTGTCCTAATCAGCTACTTCCATGTTCTAAAACATACAGAAAACCTGTTTTTTCACTTGAGTAGTAACAAAAATTCACACTTCATGGAACGGTTTCAGTCTGGCTGAGAAATTTGTAAGATAGTGTCACAGCACTTCTTGTATATAAGGTTCAGTATAATCTGTTCATTAAATGTGCTCAAGGTTCAGTTTGCCTGAACAAACCTGTGTGAAGGCAGCTCCTTGACTCACGTGTAGCAGCCCGTTTGCAATTAGGGACTGTCTGCCTTTGCTGCACTCTGGGCAAAGGTGCAGAAGCAGCATCTTCTGATTGCTCTCTCTTAAGTGTTCAATACATCGCCTTCATTCAGCTGAGCCTGGGGTCTGTGAAAGCCTGTTAGTTCCCGTTTTCCTGCTGTCTGCCTCTGAGAGGTTATTATTTGACTCTGTACCAAAGTCTTGTTTCTCTGACTGCCAGGCATGAAGAGCTGTTCCTATTTGCGGCTGTTCGCGTCAGCTCAGTTAATTGTTGTCTTTGCATCTCAAAAGCAGCTGAGTAGCATCATTCAGCGTAATCCATTTTATGGCATGTATCTTTGCTCTTTTCCACAACCTTATCATCGTACCACAATCCTGACCAAAAATGTTACAGTTCGCATTATGCCAGCCTCTTGTGGGATTACAGTGACGGTATCTCGTTAGCAAAAGATACACCCCAAACAAGGCAGAAGCCTGTGGCCCGTACAGACTTGACCTGCAAAGCAGTTTTGCTCACCAGCCACAGAATCTCTAAAAGGTGATGTGTCCTGGGCGCTCCATACCTGTCTCTTGAGAGCTGCCCGAGGGAAGAGCTCTGCTTTTCCCCTGTATGATGACCTTTCCAGGGAGCAGAAGTAAAAAAACTTTCAAATATAAGAAGTGACCTTTGTTGTGTTCCTTATGTAAGAGAGTCAGGGTCTCAATTCATGATGTCAGGGACAGGGAGAAATGGATGAAGAGGTTGGGCGGCAGAGATGCTTGTGTCCTGTTACTAAGCGAACGCAGGCCGTCATTATTCTGCAAACCTCTGCAAGGCTGCTGTTTAAGCGCCATTTACTGAAAATACCATGACAATGGCAGGGGTAAGTCATAGCCAGTAACTATAACAACAAGCTTCTCCCTCACTGCAGCCGTGCATGTAAGGGGTGTCTCAGGAGGCGAAGAAATTACTCTGTTTACACGTGGAGCGTATGAGAGCCAGGAGCATGAACCACCTCTCTCTAAAGGCTGCTACAAAGCACATGATAGATGAGTGTGCTGAGCAGTGATATGTTCAAGTAGATGTATTTCCTTTTAGGTTTACCTCCAGGCAAAGTTCACGGGCTATTTTAAGAACTTAACATTTCTCCTCAAATGTGTTCTGCCCGGTCCTGACAACTTACAGCCACGATTTTGTGTACTGCTCAGTGAGTCTCTCGATAAAGGTGAGGAGAAGACTTCACCAGCTACAGCCAGAATAACTCTATGGCTAATAAAGTTACAGCTGTTTTGAAAGGTACTGTCACCTATGGGAGATTTTGGGTTCAGTGAGAGAGTCCTGATGGTGCAAGCGTCTTACTTTTGCTACCATGGGAGGCCCATGGAGGTGTGCTGGTGTGCTTCACTCCCAGCAAAGAGTAAAGCCCGGGCTTTAAAGGACCCATTCTCTTCTTCAGATCAGAGCTAACCTCTCCTCAAATATTCCACACCAGGCTCTGCGGCGCACTTTCACTTTCTTTTTTTACTGTCAGTGTGCAAGTGTGGTCCAGAGTGCGATGGAAGATGCCTGTGTGCAGAGCACGTGGTGCTGCAGGCTGCGAAAGCCCTGCCCACCCACCGCAGCGTAGGTGGGAGCTTTGCTGACCTCAGCGGGACGTCTGGACCTGGCACAGCACTGAGAGCTGAATTCTCGGGGAAATAAAGGCAAATTCAATTATCTACTCAAAATAGATTAAGTAACAAAAGAGCTTTTCTAGTTTTGTGATTTTTACAAGTTCACTTGTTATTTCCAAATGTTATGTAATTTACTCCAATTAATCCTCTGAGATTTTTTGTAAACCATAGTTTGCTTTGGCCAGTCACTTTGTATTGCTGATTGGTCACTTAAATCATAGGATAGCTTGTTTTTACCCAAATAGATGACAGACATTTGGAAAGAAAGCAGCCTATTCATCAATGTTAGGAGGAACAACAAAACAAACTAATATTCATGGAACCTGGAGGGTATGCCAGTATCTTCCTGTGGATATTTGTAGTCAGTGAATATGTATTCTTCAGGAAATCAAAGTGAGCCTAATCTGGTGCTTTGATAGTTATTGTTTGCTTTTCAGGACAGTGAAGAGGCTGATACTGTATTCCATAGTGGCAGAAGAGTAGTATATGTGTACTGCAGGCTGCTTGACATGGCTATCCATTCTCAGATCTTCCACACAATGCCATGTTATTTAAATAAATAAGAGGACAAACCACTGAATAATCATATGAAAGAGTGGGGCTAGGTTAGAAATAGTAAAAATCAGCACCACAGATGCAGTATTGACTTCGGCCCAGGCTTATTGAATCAGGTGGTTCATTTGGTTTGGGGTAGAAATGTTAAACTGCAAAGTTGTCTGTGCACAGGACAGGACCAATACATACAATGGCAAAACAAGACTCTTTCTACTATTCTATAAGTACACATCAAAACCAGAGATCTGGCCTGGGGTCCTGTGGGGTTGGAATTAACAGGGAACTTGAAATTACTTCTTTCATCTTTTTGATTCGGTACTACTGTAGGAGCAAGGGAAAGTGTATATGAAGCCTGTTGAACAAATTCTCTTTTCCAGTAAAATCTTCTGTCTCCCAACCTATTTGACCTTTGACTTTTAGCATTTTTTTTTCCTAGAAGTTGTATCAGAATTTTTTTTTTTCTTTACAAACATCAGTACAGTGGGTTATGTTTTCAGCCAGGCTGGAGTCCGCACCTAAACTACACCAGCAAAGAGGAGGAAATACATGTCTGAAAATTCACATTTTCCTACATATTTGCTTCGCTTTCAATTTATCATTAGTAGTAGTTGTATTTCCAGACATTTTGAAGCCCACTGAAATCAGTACAAATTTTCCCTTTGACTCCAGGTGAGGTCTTCAGGGGCATTTTCTTAATAGCCTCTGTGTGAATTCTGTGAAGTGGTCCTGGTCCTCCACTAAACACGTGCCACCGCTCGCAGGCCAGCGCTCTCAGTTTGCACAGGTCTCGCATCGTTCTTTGCCTTGCTACAGTGGACATGTTTGCGGGGCACCAGGCACGGTCTGTGCTGACTGCTGAGCCCTCCTTCCGTTCTTTAAGAAGCTATAATCAGTCATCTGAATTACTACATGTTCACGGTGTAGCCATAAGCACCTTTACGGGTAGCTGTTTTCTTCACAACAATCAGAGCTGACATCAAATGTTTACATAAGGATGATACTAGCATCTCTCTGGTATCTGCCAAAATTAGCAATTTGCTCATGGCAGATGGCTCCAAATTAATCTGGTTCACAGATGGAACTACAAATGCAATTCCTCAATAATGAGAATAAAAAGAAAAGGGATCTCGGTATTTATGACTGTGATTCACTTTGTTTCGACGGTCCAAAGGCCTTCTGAATCAATGAGATCTCAACAGATACCTATCCGTATGTCTTCCAAAAGAAGGAGCTTTACAGAAATAAACCCTGGAAGAATGTGTTTGTGAAGAGGAAATTATAGAGAATAAAAGGCAAGTTTTCAGTCTTAGTTGCTAATCCTCAGATACCTGCTGGTGGAAGGTTGCTGCACTTGATAGTGTTAGTGAACTTAAAATCTAACCTCAAAAATCCCCTTTCAGATGAGCTGATGAGTGAAAATCTGCTTTAATCTTTGTGTAAATATCATAGATCAACAGCCTAGAGACAATCTTTCGTGAACCAGAAATTATATGTTGCATTAAACCATTTTATTCTTGCCCAAAGCCAGTAACTTTCTTGATACAATGTGGTTTAGCTTAATTTTCTTACTGGCATAGGGTTCTTTGTGCTATTTGCAGAGTCCGGTGCAAAGTTCAGCTCTTCCCACCGACGGCCCTTGATTTCTGCAGACGTTGCTGATACCTACTAGATGTACAAGCTCATTGCTAGCGTATGATAGCTAGCCCTGTGCTATCACTGACAGGACTTTTTAAGTCAAAGGAAACAGATCATTTGTCAGATATGACATAAAAGCTAGATTCGGCAGGTAGTTAGAAAGAGAAGAGTTTTAGAAGCAGCTAGTGTTCCTCATGCCCTGGCTGAAGTGGTTACCTGGACCTGTCTCACCTGCAGGCAAAATGCACAGCGATACCCTGCGGCAGGACCTGGGGTTTGTAGCTGTGAGAAATGTTATCCTGTCTCCTTCAGTAAAAGGTTTCTGTTTCTTTTAGAGGTGAAGGAGAGACTTGTGGACTTCCCAGCTAACATTGCTAAGCCTTGCAGCACTAGCTCCTAACCTGTAAGCTGAGGATGGGTGGTGGGGAGATCGCTCACATCCAGGCTGAACAAAGAAGTCTTGCTTACATGGTGGTAATAGATATTCCGGGTGCATGTACTGTTTTCTTCTGGAATATTGTGGACAAGGCTGGTGCCAGCAAGCCTGGAGCATTACAAAGGTGTGAAGTACAACCAAGTGATCAAAGCAAGCCCAAAGTGCAAGCGGGTCCGTGTAGCCCTTCTGCCTTGTGAGCCATTGCATACCAGCAGTATTTGTGCTCTTCCTTGAGTTTAAAAAGTTCAGCTAATTCAGGAAGGTGTTGCTGAAACCTGGGCATCTGTTTCAAGGAAGTCTACAGGCATAATCTGTTGTCATTGGGAAGTCTATAGGCATAATCTGTTCTCACTGAGTTCTTGCTGTTGAGCACTGTAACAGAGAGGGTAGCGGGCTGGTTGGTATGACTCAGTACAGACACTGTGCCCTTCTGTATGACTCAAACCAGCCACTTCCATGTCAACGTGAGAGGTCCAAAGTGAAAAGGGAAGGCTGAACCTGGTTAGATATACTCTGAGCAAGAGCCGGTTCTGAAGAATGGAAGCAGCTGAGAAAAACTGGCCGCAAGTTCTCAGTATGAAAATATTTGAAAGGCACAATAAGGAAGAAAGATTGTGTCTGAAAACAGAAAACTAGCTGTTACTGCTCCAAAGCCTAATGGCTCTGCTAGCATCCAAGCTTTTCATTATTTTTATTGATGCAGTAATAATTCACAGCTATAGTTAACGTGCCTTTGACATTGGCGGCTGCCTTCGAAATGAATTCCATCTAATTAAACTAAACATCAGAGAAATCAAAGACCACTTCAGTTAATGATTACATTTAACTGGGAATTTCTTTCCGCTCTCCCCACTGCCTTCCTCCCCAAATAATCTTAAACCTGTGAGAAGGAGGTGTGAGGCAAAACAAAGAACCTGGGTGATTATATCACATAGACCTAACGAGTAGCACCGGGGCTAGGGCTCGCAGGCTGCATTGCCAACTACCAGACATCTGATGGTGGCAAATAAGTCACTGGCTCCTTCTCCTGGGCCAACATAAAATCTGTTATTAGCTCCTAGGAGAGCTGGTGGGGTCAGGCCAAGAACTGCATCACAGCATGCACAAACATGTCGTGCTTGTAATTTAACATATAGACAGGTGGAGAAATCGTGAGTGCGCTGTTATACGAGATGCTTCCCAGGGAATTATTGTTATTAATTTGTGGGAGTGATCTTAGCACTTGCCTGTGTTTGGCACACTGTACAGTGTGTTTTCAGTCAGGAGTGATGGGTGCATGGGACTCAGCTGGATGGACTGCCTGTAACAAACTATTTGTAGGGTAAAAAATAAACCCTGTTTGTGTTCCTACACACGTAAACTTTTGGTCTCTTTATAGATCTGTTGATTAAGGTGTTAAGTTTCAAAAAACCATATTTCCTTACCTCCCCAGCATCCATGAATGTGCCTAGTTCACTCACCACCCTTTGCTCGTAAGCCCTAATTACAGCATTAGCTGGATTAGCTGCTCCCTTACATCAGCCCCTTGACATGATACAACATGCTTTTGCCCCGGGTCCCTGTGACTTCGGAAATCCAGAAGGGGCTTTTGACATGACTGTCTAAACTCACTGATACAAATGCGCGGGAGAGTCGGCCTGGTGCAATAGTGCACATTTTCCAAGGGAAACTTCCTTGTATGGGGAAATTGAACATAAGAAATTACAGGCTCCTCTGAAACAAAGCTCTGGAATCTATTATAAAGAACTGCAGGGCAGTTTAATAGGAGTCCCCTAGTCTTTATCTGGCTGATGAATAGAGCTGTGTGTAGGTTTGCAAGGTAGAATGGCACCTTTATGGCTTGTTGATCCCTGTGATGGGCAGTCTTTTGGTGGCAACAAGGGAGGGAGCGGGAATCAAAAAGGCATTGACTGAGAACAGTGTTCTCCCTGCTCTCTGCATTGTTACAGCAAGGGAACACTGTGATCCAAGGTCTGTGCGCTGTCATTGCCTTGGGAGAACATGTTGGAAAACTGCTCAAGCCTGCCAGAGGCTCAGGGTCGCGTGCATCGTCGGTACTTAATTCAGGGCAGTGCGAGAGGGCTCGTGTGCTCCACTCAAACACTCTTCTGGCAGACAGATGATGAGTTAGAGGCAGTCTCTGAAGCATGAGGAGCATATCATTAGTTAGACGTATGGAACTACCTAGCATTAGAAATTACAAAGGAAGTCAATGCCTAAGAGGTAATACAGGAAGATCACAACCACACAGATTTTATTCTCATGGGAGACCCCGACACCTGTCTAGATTGTCATTTATTTGCTATCGCAAACTCTGGGCTCTTTTCAGAAGCCACAGTGTCTTCTTGGATCGTGTGGTAACAATGCAAAAAGCACAGCCTAGTAGTCAAAATGGGGAGAAACGCAGCCTCCTGCTTTGTGAGCATCAAGATGTGTTTCGTGCAACATCATACAGCGCTGGGCTGGCACCAGATGCAGTCACTCGCTCATCTCTGTGATGTTCTCTTACGATCGAATCTGATTCTTTTCTTTTTTTTTAAAGGAATGTCGTTGAATAGGAACACAACCCCACCTCTTCCAAGCAAAAAGCCCTCCCTTTTCAAGCCCTGTTAGTAACGTTACCTCACCTAAACTTAATGAAATATCTCTCATCTGCATCAGTAATAAATTACAGGAAATAGCGACATTTTATGTACAAAGATGACATAAAAGGCTATAGATAGCATGATTATTAGCTTATATTAGCACATCTTGTCCTTGTTACTGCTAAGAATAGAAAATACAGAGACGAGATAAAATGAATTAAAAAGCTAGACAACTCCTCCCTCCCAGAATAAATCCTGGAAAATATTAGAAAAAGAGTAGCCATAATAAAACAAATATTACTTTGAAGACAGAGCCTGCAAATTTCCAGCTAAACGTGGAGTGTCTTTGTATCAGCATGCTTGGGGTCAAGGGAAAGCTTATCAGTAAAATGAAAAAATATCTAAGGTGCAGCAAAGTTTCAAGGCCTTTAGTGTCATCAGGAAATTTACAGGACTGGATTACACAAGCTCTTTAACAAAATTCATTTCCAAATTGAAAAACAACATTAAAAATTGTTAGGGTTTAGTCTTTATTTTTTTACCCAAAACAGCTGCTCCTATCACAGAGTAACTCTTGAAATGGTAATGAAGAAAGGTGAAAAAATGAACAAACAGCATTTTGTGTTTCCAAATGGGGAAAAACCCCAGCTTCAGGCATATATGCTTGTCCAAACTTCAGAAGACAATTCCATTTACTCTCATGTCAGCAATACTAGACTTACACCTGAGTTGGTATCAGGGGGTCTCAGGAAACAGATCTAGCAAGCAGCCAGGGAATCTCTGCATTTTGGCAAGGCTTTGGCAGATCCATAACATGCTGTGAGCCGGGTTCTGATGCCACTTCCACCACTTTTTCTCTAGCAGCTTCGTTAATGTCTGGATTTGTAACAGTCCTGAACTTTTGTCGCTTGTTTGTTTTAACTGGACAAGTGTCATTATTCAGCTAGCCCCAGGCTACGTAAGCATATGATAAAACCGAGATTCATTTGCTAGCTGGTCATGTCATAGAGATAATGTGACATAACATGCAAGTTGACTACAATGAACTTCTCAACCGTTCTTACACAGATGAGAAGTCCTAACCAGGAGAGGGTGCAATTGCTCATGGCACAGCACTGGTGTTACTTCTCTAAACACTGGTAGGCCTGCTAGCCCCTCTTCTGCTGGATTCAGTAGTTCTTAGCTGGAGCAAGACACAGGAATTCAGGGCAAAGCAGACCTCAGTACTGCACTTCATTTAAATACAAGAGGTTCAAACACAATCTAACTCTTTAACAGCATTCCTCTGTGACTTGGGGAATAAACTCCACACTGACTGCACTCTTTCATTTCATCAGGTGCCTCATCTTATTTCCTCTGTCCGCATCAGAAGGGGAGAGTGGCTTCAAGGAGAGAGCGCTCTGTCTGGAATAAGTTGTCATAGGCCCTTTAAATGCATATTTGCAAAATGCTTTCCTTCTGAAGGCTTCTCTCTGGATTCCTCTTTTTTAATCCCTGACAAAAGAGAAGTTATTATGTAGTATCAACCACAAATGGTGACATCTTTTGACAATCTTTCTGGCTGTGCTGCATTTCCTAAACACGTGGCTGAACACAACGAGCTCTGATGCAGTTCTGCCACTGTCAAATGCACTAGGTTTCAGTTCAGCTCTGAAAACTAATCCCTTGTTCTATCTCCATTTTTAACCACATGAATAAGAAGCCAAATTAAAACTTGAAGAATCTAGAGCAGATATTTCTGGATTAATGTATTTTGCCTTTGTTCATTTGTTGCAGAGGAAGAAGTTTGGTTACACAAGTATCACAAATCTAATTTTTTCATATTATTTCCATAGTAATGCATTATACCGTGCCATTTTTTTATTCAAAGATACCTATTTCAGTGTTAGTATGTACCATCTAGTAACCTTGTATCAGCATTTGGCTTGCTACAAGGCACTAAAAGGTACTAATTTTCTCTGTTTTGCAGTATCAGTCTGAAGGGCAGAGACTTTTTTTGGCTTTACAGGCATGTAAGTCACTGTGCAGATTTTAGACCAGAAGGAGCCTTTTCTTCAGATGGATATTCTGGGACAGCTGTATTGAAATCACTGGAATACTTCAACAGCAACAGCAGAGCTTGCCCCAAAGTACATCTACAGCCACGTGTGCCTTATGCCAGAGTTACGAACTTGTTCATAACCAGGACAAAAGCCCTTAAAGTACATTACTTCTTTGTTATCAGTTTGTGGTGTTCATTATGTATCATGAACCAAATTACATAATTTCTTTGAATGAATTGCTCTTTAGAGAAAAACCAACCTCCCTATTAATACAGATACTGTCATCACTCTGATACAAGATGCCTCTCAAGGCATCACTGATTAAGATATTCAGTTATTGAAAGCGGCACCACTACACTGCCTAATGCTTAATGAATGCTTAAATTTATAGAAGCATGTAACATTTTTCCAGAGTCCCAGTAAGGAAACAGATGCCCGTGGGGTTCTGTCAATGAAAGAATTTGTTTATGGGTTTAGGCAAGGAGCAGGATTCAGTTGGCCATGCCGGTCACAATATGTATTTTTTTCAAGACCCTTTTGCTGGCAACATGGCTGATCTGCAGTCTAGCAACACTGACTCCATCTCATTCTCTATTTATAGAGCTGCAGCTAGAAGTACCACAGGACTGCAATTCTGAACAAAATCACAGTCGCTGCTAAAGCTCCTTTGACCGCTGAGCCTTGCGCTAAATTGATGTTGTACAAAATCTTCTTTTTAGAATGACAGAAATTGGCTGTGCCTGTTACCGTGCTTGTGGATGACGTGCACTTCCCCCATCGGGCTGCATGCGGGGAAACAAACTAGAAATACGAAATCCTTGCTCGATAAGTTACCTATGCTTCCATTTCTATAAGTGTTACATTTGAAGTTTTCCAGTGAGGTTGCATGAGTTTTGTTGAGTAAAAAATTGTTTGGGCAATTGGAAAATCTTTTATAACATATAGTTGTATCAAAAAGTTATGCAAGCTGAAAATAATGCAGATTTATATATTTACAGTTTGTCATGGTTATACTTAGAATTTATTACACCAGTCCAGTTGAGGTTCTAGTTTATAAAATGGAGATGGCTTGAAAATGTGGCAATTCCACCTGTAACAGGTAAAAAGTATTATAAGCTGTTTTCAAACAAAAGTGGCGGCATTCTCAATGCCAGACAGGGTACATATTTAGGCTGCCTCTGACCCAAGAAGCTTGCAATTAGAGATTAACAAAACTAAGTAGAGGATTTTGTGGCTAGGCTTTGCTTTACTTTCTACATATTGTCTTTTCAGTTAAGGTCGGAAGCACTGAGGGGTTATCCGGGGAGACTGCAGCTGTGAGCACCACTGAAGGTGAACACCGAGGAGAGACCTGAACATGAAGGGAAACTAGTGTCTGGTAGGGTTACCAGACCATAATCAGGAGGACTGTCAATATAGAGGGGCAGAAAAGTGTAAGATGCAGAGACAGAAATGGAAAACTACCCTCAAATGGTCATTAGACAGAACCAGGCTCGTTCCTCAGAGTTCAAGATTTTGCACTTGACTGGCAAGTTCCTTTGCTTCAGAACAGCTTTTTTTTCACCTAGTTGTCCTTTTTTATATGCACAGATAGATGACAGATGCTGTGGAAACATTATAGCTTGCTTTGAAATCTTGTGGTGTTTAAACCTGGATATTGGCTTCCATAAAAGGCAGAAGATGCATTCATGTTTCAGTTTGGTTGAGGAGCATGCTTTTGAAGTGTATCTGCTTAACCTCCCCTTCTACTGCTCTTTGGTTCACGTTGCTGAGCAGTCTTGGAGCCCTTGAGCTGGGTCGCTTTTACACAATGTTAAACCAGGGGATGTGCTCCAGGGGCACTCAGATACCAGACTAGATTCAGTCCAAAGTAGAACTCCTAAAAGACCTACAACAAGGCCATCGTGTCTTCAGTGCCAGGTTTTTTTTTTGCGCTCTGTAGTTCTGCTTCTCTTGCACTGTACTAGTTACTATCATAAGCAGAGATTCCTGTTCTTCCTGTCCGGAGCTTCTTTCCAGCAGTGCACTATTTACTGGAAAACTTGTTTTTCCATTCAGAGGAGAGCTTAGCTATACTGAACCGTGCTTTTATGTGAGCTAATCCTCCATTTTCTTCTCCTCTAATGAATTAAGCTTGTTTCTCCCCCTGCCTTTTTAAATACAGGAGATTTTTCACTCACTGCAGTATTGTTCACAGAAGCAATGGTACAGTGGTAAGCAGCCTACCTTTATGAGGATTAAGTCTAGAAAGATAGTAACAAGCATTCAATCACTCTTTAGTAATAGTGGCGTTAATTTCTTAAGCGAACATTACCAAGATGAAATATGGACAAGGACGTGCTCCTATGCAAATAGTGACAATAAGGTTCTGAAGGACTCGGCTTAACAGCTTGTGTCAGGTGATGAGGTTAATGGAAAAGAATTTGTTATTCAGGTCACTTAATGAAAATAACCTTGGAAGAGCTTAGCAGAGCCCTTGGGGTAGAATAATTTATTCCTCTTCTGCTTGCATCACTGTAAGTTAACCCAAGACATAGGAGAAGCTGATCTAAACATGAACTCAACCTGTCAGAGTAGTGCAGGAGGAACACCAGCAATTACAATGCATTCTTGTAATCTCTGCTGCCCCTGCAGTGATAATACGTAGAATACAGCCTTCACAGCACAGGCTCGCTTTGCCCAGCTCCATCTTTAAAACAAGACAGTTTGTTTGTTAAGATGCTGGTTCTCAAAACACTGTGCAAGAAGACAACAAAAGTACTCACCACAGGACATACAATTTTTAACCAATACCTGGCCTTTGGATCAGCCAGGCATAGAAAAGGGAGAGGCCACAGCAGCCATCATTTGCACTATTCCTTTTCTGTGTCTTGGTGGTTTGTTTTGCTGCTCAGCTATAATCAGAAATAAGCTTCAGCTCCCGTGATTTGAGGCCTTAGACTGGTCTGCTCCTGGACCCCAGGAGACTCAATGTCTCTGCACCACTATTTTGCTTCTTAGCCCTTAATTAAACGTGCTGCACGCTGCCCAGGAAAACATGCCTTCCCCGCAGCGGCTGCCTGAGACATAACATAGTGCCCCTTTTCTGGGGTGAGGGCTCGTGATATGAGCCAGAATAAGGGATGGGAAATCACTTGATAGATACCCCCAATTTGATCCCAAACCTTGGGAGAAGCATTTTGAGAGCCCTAGATCCGGGTTTGGAAAACCTCAGGAGTAGACAGAAGCAGACAAGATTAGCACTATCCCCACCTGTAACATTACTACCTTGTCGGCAAGTGCCCAATTAATATTCTAAGCAACATGAATACCTCATCTGTGTAAAGCTGAAAATCCTTTTCACAGCCCTGGGTACAATAACTCCATATAGAAAAACAAGATTAAACTTGACAGTAATAGGAGTGATAGAGGGGGAAAGTGTTCTTCCTTTGAGGCACAGGCTGTGAATACAGCAGCCAGTGACTGACTGAAAAAGCAGGGGAAGAAAGATAAATGCAGTTATTCAAGCATCAGGGCTTTTAAAAAAATGCTTCTAAGAGAGAGAAAAAAGAAGAACCTGCACCTTTCTCTTGACATTTAACAAACTACCTAAATGCGCTAAGCAAAGGAAAAGAAAGTCAGTCAAAAAACTTGCAAAGAGAGCTGCTTTCAGCTGTTTGTTACTAGATACTTAAAATGCATTTATCCAACCTTACTAAGAGACACCAAGCCCTCCATGACCCACAGCGAATCCTCACTACCATTCTCTCTTCTGCCCCATGAGCCGTATTTATAGGTTCCCTATGTTGNATACAAGCTACTATGAAGAAAACTCACTCTGTCCCATCACAAACCGACACTCTCTGTAGGTACCAGCCTTGGTAGCAAAGTCTCTTTACACCTGTATGTCTGTAGGCTGCCAGAGATTTACCCGTGTGGATGTGCCACATCCAGGGTAGCAGACTTGTATTATTCCCAAAAATACCTCTAGCCACGCAGTGAGCCCTGCTCCAGTAAATGGCCCTGCAACCTTTGGGAGAGTGTTGTGTATCGTGAACAGGCTCTGTCCTTCTGTTGGCAGGGTTATGCAGAGGTTTATCAATCAGCTACAGCCCAGGAGTCTTTAGCTCTTTAGTGCTGTAGAGGCACTCAGCTCCCAGGGAACTGGGATTCAGTGGTTAGAGGTATGCTGTCCCACAACCAGTCTCAGGTATATCTTACAGAAGGATTTCTAACTGGTTACTTCATGCTACTTTATCGCTGCTTTACTTTGGGATTTTCATAGACTGAGTAATGTTTCCTGTCATTAGGACTCTTTGAACAATAGTTTCTCCGAAACGCCTTTGACATTTGCAAGGGGAAGCAGGCCTACTGTTCACCAAAACCAGCAATCACCCCCTAAGCAGCAGGATGCCAACTGCCAGGGCAAGAGTGGTGGGTACACGAAGTACAGTATGCTTGAGTAATGATTAACACACAACAAAGAGAGCTGCCTGCGCTGCAAATGGAAACACACTGCGTGCTTGGGATGTAAGAGCATTTTGGTCTAATTTTGCACTCTGCATATAGTAATAAGACACAACAGGGTGTGCATTAAGCTCATCTTTTGAGAAGTGCAACAGTAGCTGAATAATGCACACCCTGGAGTGTCTTATTTGTAGTGGACTATGGCTCATTAATTTTACATTTAAAATTTTTCAAACCCATTAAAAAAAAAAACAAATCTCTTCTGAGGGCAGTTATGTAATGTATCCTTCCACTGAAAAGTATTTTCAAATAAAAACAGTAGGGAAAAGGTGAGGAAGAGCTTTGCTCAACTGCAGACCAGTGTTTGGTTTGGTTTGTGTAGGACCTGCTATGAGAAGGTTCTTGGCCTGCTGATGCAGATATATAATGCAAATAATGATAGTTACAGAAATCCCTTCAGTGTTCACTCTTTTCTAGATTTTCTTTTCTTTTTGTGTAATTACCTGAGCCTTTTGTCTTCCTTTTGTCCTACAAAAGTCCGCCTTTTGGTATGTGAACCAATACCCACTTCAGAACAGGTTCACATATAAAACATTCAGATGGGGATGTGGCTGACTTTTACACCAGACTGGGAACTGAATGGCCGCAGGTTCCTGCTCTGGAGGCAGAGAAGCATGATTTGGGGGAAGATGGTTTTGCCAGAATAGCAGTGTGTGTGTGTGCATGGATGTAATAGGATTTAAAGAGCAGTGGGTGTTATAAAAACTCTGTTTTGTTATGACATCGCTTCAAAAGCATGAAGGAGTGAATCTGATTTCTGCTGTTCCACATGAAATATGACTGTGTTTTATCCCTTTATATAGGTTCCAACCTTGATGATGGACACCCAGTTTTCAGAATTCACTCCAGATATCACCCCAATCATGCTGGCGGCTCACACCAACAACTATGAAATCATCAAACTGCTTGTCCAAAGACGGGTAACAATTCCACGCCCACACCAGATCAGATGCAACTGTGTGGAATGTGTCTCCAGTTCGGAGGTGGACAGCCTGAGGCATTCCAGGTCGAGGCTGAACATCTACAAAGCCTTAGCCAGCCCTTCGTTGATTGCCTTATCAAGTGAGGACCCCATCTTGACGGCCTTCCGACTGGGCTGGGAGCTGAAGGAGCTCAGCAAAGTGGAAAATGAGTTCAAGGCTGAATATGAAGAGCTTTCACAGCAGTGCAAGCGTTTTGCTAAGGACCTTTTGGATCAAGCACGGAGTTCCCGAGAACTGGAGATCATTCTCAATCACAGAGATGATCAAAGCGAAGAGCTGGATCCCCAAAAATGTCATGATTTGGCAAAGCTAAAGGTAGCAATAAAGTATCACCAGAAAGAGGTAAGAGTCCTCTAAATGCGAAGGTGTGTGAAGGCTTCATGTATTGGGTAAAATGATTCCTTTCTGTAGTCTCCGTGGGTTTGTTCAGGGTCACTAGCTGGGAGCCATCAGGGCTGTGTTTGGATTGAGCGGAGAACCACGTGCAAATGGCTTAGTCACAAACCAGGAGGTTCAGTGCGCTTTGGTGACAGCGTGAATCTGATGACAGTTGAGGGCAACAGGACTGGGACTTGCTGCAGTGGGTTATGGCTTCTACGGCGCTGCCACTTTCTGTTGCGAAGTTACTGGAATCCCATTTCATTGTAACCCATCCCCCTGCAAAGAACAGCCTTCAGAGATTTCCAGTTTGGTGAGCTCCGAAAGTTTTTCCCAGTAGCTGCTCTTATACAGGAACCAAAAGCTAGAAGGGGTTGCCTAGCTCATGAAGGTCTTGACTGCAGGAAGTAATATAATATACAATTCACTTCCTCCTGCCACCAAACACTTCCTAGCACCCATTCAACACTAACTCGTAAGGCCCAGTTAAACAACAGCAGCAAAAGAGAGCAGGGGAGATCAAGAGCACTCTCACTCTCCCAGGTCTTCATGTTACCAGCAATTTTGTTAGGTGAACTGCTCATGTGATGCTAGGAAGTGGATCATGTCATGCAAATACTTCTTCACACCTGGGACACCTCAGGTTGATATTTGCTCCTTGATTTATCCGTGTTTTAGGAACTGAGAAGCAATACCCAGAAATTCAAGCTCCTACCCATAGTACCAGAAAGAAAAGACATACTTCAGCTAAAGGGCACAGAGCCTTTCACAAGCCCTGGAAATCCAGAGATTTATAAGTGGATTCAGTAAAGGCCACAAACCCAAGGAGAATGCTGACAACAGTTTCATTAGTTGGCTCTGGATTTTCTTTCTCTTTCCAAACCTGGGCAGATTTAGTAGATGATATATTGCTGTTGGCCAGCGATGTTCCAGGTTATCTGAAGGAGGAATTTAGCTTGCTTGGTTGAAGAACTGAATTGCAATAGCTAGTACATTCTTCTGTGTCTGGAGGGTGACAGGAGTGGCAGAAAAGCCTGCCACATTACTCTTTTCACTGTCTTCCCCACATGTGATGCCTTGTTTTATGCATTGACCCAGATGAGGACAGCCTGAATGTGATACATTCCACCTCCCTTAATGGCTGCTCATGTCATCCAAGGTACCATAGTCAAGAAGTGAAAGATGCAGATTTTCCTTTCTTTCCTTTGGGCTGTTGCACCTCCTGAGTACCAGCCACTTGATACAGCAAGCTGGAGGTGAAGCCTCAAGCTTCCTGGGATCTAGCCCATGGTCACTTGCTGCTCTTACTGGGCTACTCCAGTGAGGTGTCAGCAAGGCTCACTGGCTTCATGTCAGGTTGTGTTTTTTACTCTATCTGATGGGGTTAGGTAACACCATAAGTGCATGAAGGACACAAACAAGTAGTGAAGAATTAGTCTGGAGAAGGGTAACACAGTATATCAGGTCAAATGTTCCTTGGATCTCAGAAGGGCCAGAAACTCTGCTTCTGGTTTTCTCTCTGGCCTGATAGCCACAGGCACTGTACCCACATAGGCCCTTCAGCAGCGAGGATCCCACTGGCAGTGCTGTGTGTAGATCACTGCTGATTTCCATGTCTCATCACAGTTCAGGCTCACAGTTGACATCCAAGCATCAGTCTGTGGCTACCCTTATCTTGCGTTCACATTAAGAAACTGCAAGTCTGAAGGAGCATACTGTATTTGAAATGTGGCGCTGAACAGTCCTGAAGCTCTTTTATTTTAAAGTAACAAATTTTTAATCTTTGCTTGCTTGCTTGACAGTTTTTATCTCTTTTTTGGGGCACATTTGACTGAGTTCCAAGCATATGGACAAATTCCATGTTTTGTGACATATTCATGACAGTTCCAGCGTATAAATGATAGCAAATACGCTCTGTGTTGCCAGCTAAAGTCAGTGCTGTTTCCAGGTAGAATATTGGTGGGCAGGGACAGAATGAATGAGTTTGGAAAACCAGCACTACTGAGCCCCCTCATCCTACCTGGTTATTCACACATACCTGATGCATCCTGCAGGATGGTGTTTGCATGCAACAAGATATTGCAGTGGCTTTCCTATCATGATAAGTAGTCCAATACAAAACACCAAGCAAAATACAAACGTCATTGCCAGCTTCTGAAAAAGATGAGTAGGAACATTTGTCAGGGAGGCACTGAGAAATGCCTTTTAATCATGATTGAAGAGTATCAGACTGAGAGAATTTTTGTGGGGGACAGGAAGGAAAATAGAAACAAGTTTGGTTTTGTTTAAGACGGTTCTGCAGAGAGAAACAGCAGACGTTTTAAAAGCAGATCTTCTTGTTCTGCTGAAGCTTTTTCTGTCTTAACATTGTATGGGATTGGATTGGATGGAGAAGCTTTTTATATCTTAACGTTGACAAAGTTACAAGTCAAATCTCTAGTAGCCTAAGATGAAAATCCAAAGTGGACCTTAGTTATTTTCTGGGGCTGTAAATTGTTACTGCAGTTGTTAGTTCTTTATATTCAGTGTAAAGAGTGTGTAATCTCACATTGATTTTGGACTAATTGCTAGACAAATTTCCTGCAGGTTTTTTTTTTTTCTTTTTGAGTGAAATAAACCTCAAAACTTCCCCCCAAATAAGAAATTATTACATTTCAGCTTAATCGGGCAGATATGTTCAAGATTCTTTCCAGAGAAACTGTTAAGAGGAAAGAGGTAAAGAGATCATTGCCTTTGGATGGAGGGGCAGTAGTGTGTGTTTTGTGTAGGGAGTAGAACTTAAAGTTACTTTTTTCTTTGTACCAACATAAGTGACCTGGGAATTCAAGAGTACTCTGCACCAGACACATTATTCAGTGTTCTTCTCTAGAAGGCATTTCAGATGAACCCACCGTGCCTTTCCCCCCCCCACCCCACTGCATTCCCACACTGAAGTGTAGGTGCTGGTTTGTTCCAGGTACAGAAAAGTAACAGCATCCAAATTTCTAGTGCAGGTTCATGTTCTCTGGGATTGAACATACAGGACTGAGAAAAATCCCGATGAGAAAAGCTAGACATCTATGGGCAGTTCTTGTTCCAAACTGGGCCCTTGGAGGAAAGCTTTTTAAAACTAGTTAGGCTGCTAAATATGCAGGTAAGTAGGCAATAAATTTTTAAACAGAGTATAATCTGTTTAAGTGCCTAAATCCTACTGGAGATTGGACACTTATCTTGCTGAGGCATTTTGAAATTCCACTGTGGAATTAGCTGCATCTTTTGGCACCTAGCTACTGGAGAAAAATCTGACCTTGTACGTTAAGTTTTAGCAAACAATTAGCAATCAGCCCCGCCATGGACACAAATCCCTGTTCCCTGCACTGAATCCGGTAAGCATACTCATGGTATACACAGCTTCATCTTTTGATCTGGCCTGAATGCCTCAGTCTTCACAGTGAGCAACCTGGCTGAGGGCTGGATTAGCGAGGGGAACCACTTCAGTTCAGGCCTACCATGTCATG
>VZTL01019192.1:0-10815 GCA_013400535.1 Scopus umbretta | reverse complement strand
TTTTTTTTTTTTTTGACAAATACCATCTTCAAATCAATGTTGACTGATGTTAAAATAATGGAATCTGGCAGTTTCTTCTGGTCCTACACTTACAACTGAGGATTCACTGGTTGGAAAGTACAGATCTTTCTTCAGAATGATAACTTTATATTCCTTTGTCCCTTTGGAATTAGGGGTGGACTTAAATTGTTCCAGAACAGACATTTATTCCCAAGCAAGGTATCCTACAGACCTGGACAGATATTAGGCAGCAACTAAGGGAGCCCCATGCCCTTCTGGAATGAAAGCAGGATGGTTTAGGTATGTAAAATTAGACTGGACATTTTTGCAGCACTTTAAAGATATGGAGGTCTCTGAAAGCATTGTAACAAGTCTTAAGGTATGCACCTACAGGTTTAGGATAACAAATATCAACCTAACAAATTCCCCTTCAGCCCCAACATTCACACTCCCACAGAAAAGCTTGGGGTTTGGGGTGACATCCACCTTTTTTCTACATCATGAAATTCCAAATAAAGATAGGAAGAACTAAGGCTTGTTATAATCTCTACTCATCACATCTGCATTTTCAAAGCCTTGGCAACTTGGTAGCCAATTTTCATTCATATTAAGTGGTCTTGGATATGAGGTAGCTGTGAAAATCTAAAGGTATTTAACCTCCTTCCTCCTCTGTCTCCCTGCCAGTGGAATTACTTAGCTGGTAACACTATGAGTGTGGTGCCAGTGTCAAAAACTAACTTCTCATACCAGGGAACTAAAGATCTGTCTCAAAACTTCTCTCCACTGTCAGCTCTTCACTGAGCTGTGCACTCCTGCTCAAAATGAGGCAGTGAAAATCCACTGGAGGATAGGACACTTCACAGTAAATTTGGGCCAGAGTGCTATGCAGACTGGGAGTAAATTATACCACGTTAAACTTAAATAGTGCACACCAGGAGTTTGGGGATCATGGAGTAATGCTGATATACAGAGGCAGCCCAGTTTGTCTAAAGACTTCCTAAGCAGATACAACCTGATGATTCACCTTGACACTCTGGCTGGAGAGAGTGCATTCTAGGGATTATTGCAGCAGAAAATTCTTACAATGAACCCAAACCATTACATTCCTTTGTCCTCTCCCACCTTAATTTTAACATGATTTTTAGAAATAAAATAATGATACTTACGTGGTTCAACTGTAAGAGTGGTCCCACTTCCAAATATAAGCTTATCTGTCCTCACAGTGCTAATACTTAGTCCAATAAATAACTCTTTCCTCATGTTATTCAAAAGTGTTGTAAGAAGAGGAGATGAAAAGCCAGACGTTTGTCTTAATTATCCATGTATGCAATCCTATGAGGGTATCCAAAGACACATTTTCTTCCAAAACTGGAAAGGGAAAAACAATAATTGAATAGTTCAGTCATTTCAAATAGCTTAATTGAATACAGAATTTCCAGGTTCTCCCTTTCTTCCATCTTTTAGAAATCCTATGAGTTCTATATTTCCAGGATAAATAGAAATATGAAAAGAATGCTGTATTTGTCTCCTTAATAATTTCAGCCACCCATCTCCTTTCTTCCACAAAATATATTGTCTCTTTTCCATCTTTGGGTTTTTGTACAGGGCCTTATGTTGTTTATATCATTGTGGTACTCCAGTCCCCAAACACAGTGATATATTCCATTACAAAAACTGTCTCTTCCTTTTCAGTACACAGAATTTTGGATTATACAGCAGTCACATGACTTCTCAAGTGGTTTCTGTCCTAGCATACTACATGAAGAAACATGATACGGCTTTCAAAGAATGGTCTAAAATAAGACCAAAAAGGCTCAATTATAAGTCAAAACTTTGGGAATACATGACACCTCTGAAAAGTCTCATGGAGTTATGCTGAATAGAAAGCAGGAAGAAAAAATGATCCATACTTTTAGTGCTATTTCAAAGCATTTATGAAAATCATTCTGTGCTGCAGGAAGCTGTCTACTTTTTCACCTTGAGTTCAGTTTCAATGCTCAGGACTGTGAGGAATGTGTCTGATGGGGTTTTAGAATTGGTGTCTGGGGGTCATTTGGTGCCTAGGAAAGTCTTTATGCTGCTTTAGGTAAGATAAGAAAGTAGGCAAAATGATTGTTCTTTGTTAGGTAGAGGCACTGTACCCATGGAAGTGGCTATTAAAGAGTAAAGGAGTTGTTGCAGATTGATCAAATCCTCAAATGATCATCAAATGATGATCAATTTCTGCATCATTAGCCCACTCATCCGTTTTCTAACAAAGGAGAAGCAGGTTGAGTCTGTGCCCATCAAGATGGGAAATTGTATTGTGTTTGCATGGCAAGTCTTTGGTAGTGGGGGGGCTACAGGGGTGGCTTCTGTGAGAAGCTGCTAGAAGCTCTCCCTATGTCCCATGCCAATGCCAGCCAGCTCCAAGACAGACCTGCTGCTGTCCAATGCCGAGACAATGGTGGTAGTGCCTCTGTGATAACATATTTAAGAAAGGGGGAAAAAAACTGTGCAACTGCAGCCAGAGAAGAGAGGAGTGAGAATATGTGAGAGAAATAATTACGCAGACACCAAGGTCAGTGAAGAAGGAGGGGGAGGAGACGCTCCAGGCACTAGAGCAGAGATTCCTGTGCAGCCTGTGGTGAAGACCATGGTGAGGCAGGCTGTCCCCCTGCAGCCCATGGAGGTTAATGGTGGAGCAGATATCCACCTGCAGCCCATGGAGGACCCCATGCTGGAGCAGGTGGATGCACCCAAAGGAGGCTGTGACCCCATGGGAAGCCCACACTGGAGCAGGGTCCTGGCAGGACCTGTGAAGAGAGGAGCCTGTGCTGGAGCAGGTTTGTTGGCAGGAATTGTGATCCTGTGGGGAACCCGCACTGGAGCAGTCTGTTCCTGAAGGACTGCACCCCATGGAAGGGACCCATGCTGGAACATGTTATGAAGAACAGTAGCTTCTAGGAAGGACCCATATCAGAGAAGTTCATGGAGGACTGTCTCCTCTGGAAGGGACCCCATGCTGGAGGAGGGGAAGTGTGAGGAGTCCTTCCCCTGAGTAGGAAGAAGTGGCAGAAATAATGTGTGATGAACTGACCAAAACCCCCATTCCACTCTGGGGGAGGAGACAGAGAAAACTGGGAGTGAAGTTGAGCCCAGGAAGAAGGGAGGGGTGAGGGGAAGGTGTTTTTAAGATTTAACTTTTATTTCTCATTATCCTATTTGATTGGTAATAAGTTAAACTAATTTCCCTGAGTTGAGTCTGTTTTGCCCATGATGGTCATTGGTGAATGATCTCTCCCTGCCCTTATCTCAACCCATGAGTCTTTCATTATATTTTCTCTCCCCTGTGTAGCTGAGGAGGGGGAGTGATGGAGCAACTTTGGTGGGCACCTGGCATCCAGCCAGGGTCAGCCCACCACAGAAATGGAGTTTCCCATGATGACGAAGGTTTGGGAGCTTGTGAATTCTGACACCAAGAGGAAGGCTCTTACTTCACCTGAAGATTTGCAACTACAGAATAGATTCAGTGCTATCATAGCAAACCGGGGGCTGGGAGCTCTGTCAAATGAGATGTCTGAGCCCATTGGCCATGAGCCATACAAGAGCACCAGAAAAAGTGGCGAGTGTTAGTAATGGAAGGCTCCCTGCTACAGGGAACAGAAGCCCCCGCTGACAGCTGGATCTGTCATCTAGGGAGGTTTACTCCTTGACAAGGACTTGGATTTGGGACATTGTTAAAAGACTTGTAAAACTTATTACAATTACAGACTACAACCCTGTGCTTGCTTTACCATGTGGGTATTAATGACACTGCCAAGGGAGTCCTGGAAAGTAGCAAGCAGGCTCTGGGCGTGATGGTCAAGGGCATGTGGGCCCAGGTGGGTTTCACTTTGATCCTGCTGGTGAGGGGGAGGGTGGTGAGAACAAGGAGTGGATGGATGCTGCTGGTCACAGTTGGTTGCACAGCTGGCATTGGCAAAAGGGACTTGGTTTCTATGACTATGGCACCCTTTTTGAGGATTGAGGACTGTCTGGAAGAGATGGGATCCACCTGACTAAATGGGACAAAAACATCTTTGCCAACAGGCTGGCCAACCTGTTAAGAAGAGCTTTAAACTAGGAACAGCAGGGGAGGAAGAGGATGGTCAATAATCAAATAAGAAAGTGTTGGGAAGGATTGGTACAAAATGTATGAGGAGTGATACAGGACAGACTTCATAACAAAAAAAAATATGTGGCTGAAAGGGGTGTGCTTCAAGTGTGTGTACATAAATATGCAAGTATCTATGGGGAAAAAGAAAGCCCTCATATATTTTTGGGGAAATCAGCATGACTAGGTGCCTCTTTAAAATATCTGTGCACAAATGGATGGAATATGGGGAACAAACAAGATATATCAGAGCTCTGCTAGTAGTTGCAGGGCTATGATCCTATTGATGACACAGAGATGTGGTGGGATAGCTCACATGACCCAAGAACTGAAATGCATGGCAAAGTGCAGGTTAGTGTACATTGCCTGGGCTCCTCTCCAGCATGGCCCAGTTTTTCCTCTGTGGCTGGTTGCAGAGCTATGGGATCACTGAGATATGGTGGGGTCACTGTAGTGGATGGAGCCAGGCTGTTTAGGAAAGAGGCTGCGAAGGCAAAGTGGGACAATGGCCCTTTCTGTCAGAGAGCAGCTAGAATGGAGCTCTGCTTTGGAGGTACAATGAGACAGCTAATAGTGTATGGGTCAGGATTAGAGGGCATATTAGCATGGGTGACATTGTGGTAGGTGGCTACTAGAGATCACCTGATCAGGAAGAATAAGTAGACAAGACCTTCTTCAGACAACTGGAAAAGCCTCACGTTCGCTGGCCCTGGTCCTCATGGGGCACTTGAACCATCCCAAATGTCTGCTGGCAGGACAGCACAGCAGGGCACAAGCAATCAGGCAGTTTTCTGGAGTGTACTGGTGAAAACTTGCTGACACAAGTGATTGAGGATCTGGACTTCCTACTTGTAAATGCAGAAGCATTGTTTGTGGCTGTGACAGTGAGGGGCAGCCTTGACTGCAGTGATCATGCAGTGTTCGAGGTCAGGATCCAGAGAGGAATGAGCAATGCAAAAAGCAGGACTGCAGCCCTGGACTTCAGGAAAGCAGAGTTTGGGCTCTTCATGGATCTGCTTGGAAGAATCCCATGGGTTATGTTCCTGGACAGAGGAGGGGACTAGGAGAGCTGCTTGATTTTCAGAGATCACCTACTTCAGGCTCAAGAATTGTTCCTCTTGAGGAAGCAGAAAGTCAAGCAAAGGTAGCAGGAGGCCAAAATGATGAACAAGGGGCTCCGGAATAAACTCATAAATAAAAAGTAAATGTGCAAGAGGTGGAAGCAGAGGAAGATGATCTGGGAGGGTTATAGAGACCCTGTCCAATCATGAAGGGATTAGGTTAGGAAAGCTGAAGTGCATATGGAATTGAATCTGGTGAGAGATCTGAAGGGCAACAAAAAGGTTTCAAGAGGTACTTCATCAGCCAAAGAAGGAGTAGGGAAAATGTGGGCCTACTACTGACTCAGGTAGGGGATCTGGAGACAAAAGACACTGAAAAATCTGAGGCACTTGGTGCCTTCTTTGACTCAGTCTTCATAGGTAAGTCCAACTTTCAGGATTCCCAGGTAAATGCAAAGGAACCATATGTGATTCAAAGTCCTCTTCTGACATCTAGTAGCTGGCAGATTACTAGTGGGAAGTATCCTTTCTAGTCTCCTGCTCTGCTCTTGTTCTTCATGCATCTGCCACTGTTGGATATGAAGCTAAAAGGATCTTTGATCTTACCAAAAAAGTGTGAACAAATCTTACCTCCTCTGTGCTCTGCGACAAGGAGAAGAACATAATGCTAAGCTTAAATGGAAACATCTAAGACGCAGTCAGTTAATCCCCACTTGCTCAACTTGAGCCAACAGACTGATGTCTAAAATTATGCCCTTCACAAGATCCAAGATCTGATGTTGAATGTTGGGAAAACTGGCCTGGCATAGAAAGGCCTTCCTGCTGTCTGAGTCATTCTGGGAATCAAATTTGTGTGTGTGCATACAGTTACCTGAGGAAAAAGAGACTATGTGGGGCATCATGTTTCCACCTTCAAGAGAAGTCAGTGAGTGAGACAATTTATGTGTAGTGGTTCAGTCCTTTTCACTCACTGTGGTACGTAGCCCACACAGTGGTAGAGAGTTCTACAAAAACATTTGCTTTTTTCAATGCCAGGTGATGTCTCTTCTTTCATGTCCTTTGAAGAGCTGTATTTTATTTTCAACTTCTCTACTGTTCTACTTCTGAACAATCTAACACTGTTCTAGAGAAGTTGCTATACACTAAAAATAATAACATCACCATTGCCTTTTTTGGCAGATAGGGTCATATTATTCTCTCACTAAAACATTGCCTATACTTGTTGAAAAGGAATATTGTTCCTTTTGAGTTGTTAGAGGTGTTCTCACTTAAAGGACCTGATTACTGGTTTGTCTTTTAACAAACATCAGTAGAGCTAGGGTGAAATATTTTAAAGAATATCTGGGGACCTGCTGCCCCAGTCTTACTAATTTTCGGTTTAGTTTCATTCTGTATTTCCTAACTCTTTCTAGACGTTCAAGTATTTGTATTCTCAAAGCCTATTTTCATGCCAAATAAGAATGAGTCCACATTGATGAATTATTCAAAAGTTATTTTTGTTTAGCTTATGGTTTAAGGGACTCTGTCTTGATGTGTTGAAGCTGCTTATTTACTTAGGTATTTGATTTTTTATATTTCTTATTTGGGTGCCATTTTTATAAGGTCTTGGGAATTTTTTCCTAATTATATGCACCATTTTTTTCCTCAATTTCTTTGATCTTGTGAACTAGATTATTTGACCACTGAGTTGGCCATGCTTTGGACTTTTGATTTATTTTTTTGTGTTTTTAGCTGAGTTTGAAGGTGGGGAACATCTGGTTATGGTTAACTAAAGTTGGCTTTTAATTTGATTTTTGTCTTACTTTAATGATTTTGACTAATGGTTACCTGGAATTGTGGAGCAGTTTCTGAATCCTCAAATCCATGTCTAGGATGCAAAATGAAATAGCATTATTTAATCCTGTTCATAAATCTGCATGGTTCCCTGCTGTATTATTCAATGTGTATGTTTGTATTACCATTGTTACCAAGTACAAAGGTGTATTTCTCATTTTTAATCACTGTTCTTAGTACCAGTTATATTATATTATTATCTATATTAATACCATGCTATATTTTCAACATGTCAAATTGTTTTCTCCTCCTTACTGCCTCACTCCTCCAGGAAAGTGGTCAAGTTGGCTGATGTGATACTTTCAGTCTCTTGAACTGTTGGCAGGACAAAGAGAACAAGCTCTAAACACCTCCTGCCACAGGCCTGGGTACATACAGGTGCCTCTCCCACACCCTTCACTTGCTGCCAAATCTTCCCAGAGCAGTGAGACCACACCCTGCTTGTCACCGAGATCTCAGATGCAGTTAAACAGCCTTCTCCCATTTGGGTGGCCACAGAAACACACCTGTCTTCACAGCCTCCCGCAAGCCACATGTTTGGATTGGTTTTACTTAAAAATCGAGTTCTGCCTGTGTTTTTTCTCTCTGTCCTGGTGCATCCCCTCCAAAAAATTGCAGGAGGCGCTCCAGTACTGCCAGTGAGATGTTGGAGAGCATGTTTAGACTATCTGTGTTCCACCAGGTGATGCTGAAGACCTCTCCTTGAGTTCTGTTTCAGAGGAAATGAGAAGAGAGGGAGTCCCCCTTTCCTCTAGAAAAGTACCCTAGGCAGATAAAGATGCATTTTAGAGGGGAACTAGCAGGTGGTTTGTGCATGTATGGTTCTTTGAATCCCTTTGGCCCTTGCTGAAAGGTCTACTCTGCTTCTTTCCAGAAGAAACTATCCTGGCCTTTCCAGCATAACTCTTCTTGGCCACCAAAAAATCTCCATTTGTACTTGAACACAAATTCCTTTTTTGGGAACAGCTCACTCTCAGCCTAGCTCCCAGCATGTCCACCTGATTTCATCACACATTTGTAAGAGGCTGTGTCCATAGCTTTTATCGGCAAGGAGAGCTGGTTCTGGGATACATCTGTCAAGAAGATGACTTTTCTCTTAAAGGATGTGGTGGACATTATGTTCTGTAGACAGAACCATCCCATTCAACCCTTCTACCAAGACAGAAATGTTACTGGTCATGGATTCTCTGTAGACACTATAGGTGATCTTAGGAAACCAGGTATTTGAGACCAAACAGTAAGTCACAACCTTTGCTATGGAGAGGACAGCTAAAAATAGTGATTTTAAAAGTGATCTATAAAACCTGCCTGGGGAAGTCCCTGAGCTGCTGAAACCTACAAGAAAGGAGGTAACAGAAAAAATAAAGTAGCATTTACTTTGTATTTATAGTCTTTGCAAGACATCTGACACTGGGCTGACAGGCAGCCTACTGTGTTGAATGGCTCTTAGATCAATCCATTGCACTGATTCTTCCATAGAGCCAAATGTGGTAACCAGGGAAAAGTTTGGGGATAACTGACCTCCTACCTATCTCTACGTCTTGTATGGGATACCCAGGGCATGTATGTGTGCACATAAGCATACCGATGCATTTGCATATGGAGACATATGCAAATGCCCTTCCATGACCAATCTACAGTTCCAAATACAGAAATGAATGCTCAGTCCTCAGAATAAGAACATGTGTGTTTATTCACATGGAGCCAAAGCTAGGAGTGCAGAGAAGAAAGTTTTCATCATGCCCTGCGAAAAATCATCTTGGCAGTGCAGTTCCTGGTGCAGTGCCACCCTCTTCTCAGATACAAGTGATTGACTATTGTTATATGCTGCTGCAACCTTGCTCTGAGACTCCCTGAACAATATGAAATATTCAAATGCAATTGAGTTCTGCCTTTCCTTGTTAAAATTTTAATTCCTTCAATGCTCATTGTGCTTCTTCCAAAAAAAGAGAAAAAAAACCCCTCTTTTCCTGTCACTTTCTCCCTGTGGGAGAGCCTTCAGGCTTCCTCAGGAAGGAAGAAAATAACAGTATGTTCATGGTTTTTGTGTGTGCTTGTGGGAGACTCTGCTGCTGCTGCTGCATTACCTCTGTGCCTGTTTCTGAGAAAAGCCAGCCCAGACTAGTACTGAGAAGTCTGGGAAGAGACTTGCCTTGCAGCAACCACAAAAGACCTGGCTAGATTTAAACTCTGTCCTTCCAGTTCTGCCCTAGCCCTGCTTGTGTATCAATCACTGTGCCCTTCTCCAGCTCTCTGGTGCTGCAGAAATAGGTGGCTGTGTCTGCAGCTGACGGTGCGAGCATCTCCAGAGAGAGCTGGTTCCTGGAGGGGTCTGCAGAGCTGGTGACTCGGGTCTGGAAGGATGAAGCAATGTGCTGGAGTCCCGTGAAAGGATACTGCAACACTATATGCTGCAGATCTCTGCCAGGAGTCTGACGGATCCAGTCCCAAGCGTAGCTGCTGTCGCTGACGGGTACACCAGAGATGTGGCAGGTAAGTGTGAGGGACTCTGAGACCTTCCCTACTGGGGGGCCAGAGGCCTCTGTCTGCACCTGAGAAAGGGCACCTGCAATGCGAGGAGATAAGGATGAACAGGCAGGAATAGCTGAAGCAATTGCTTCATCTACTCCACCACTTCCCTGGGCTTGTGATCTCCAGGATCCACCAGCTGCAAACACATGCTCACAAGCTCTTGCTCCTGTTAAAAGTCTCAGATCTGGGAGAAATGCACAGACTTCCCCATTCTCCCAGTGAGCTCCCAAACGGCCCTCTCTACTTTCCCTACTTCCTCTGCTCACCCTTCAGGCAGCAAAACTCTTGGGCTGGACTGAGTCAACCTGACCCATGCCCAAAAACAGAGCAAGGCTACCCACACACCTCACCAGCTGGGCAAAGACTGGGTACTCATCCTACCAGGAAACAACAGAAACAGCAAAACTTGTTTCTGAAGTGAGAGGAGTGAGGACTGGCATGAGACAAGGGAAGAAGACAAGCAGAAGAGTTAAACTTCATATGGGGACAGAAAAAGGCAGGATGTCCCTGTTGCAATCAAACACTTCACAACTGTATGCTATAACTACATGAGCCTGGCAGCAGCCCTAAAAAAATGCCTGACGCCCCTGCCTTCCAGTGCTGAAGCCAACAGCTGGGACCCGGGCAGGAGGTTTGTGTTACAGCTCAGCTGGATTTCCTGCCCCAGCACAGAACTAGAGGCCAGAGTCTCAAGGGTGCAGGGCATGCAGGGGGACAGAGATGGCTCACGCCGGGAATCAAAATGGGACACCTTCGATCGACCCTACACTGCTGCCCCGTACTACTTTGTAGTACCAGTGGCATAGATGTAGGACACCCACTCCAGACTGCCACCGGCTGCCTGACAGTACCACCAAATGGCATAATTCTTGAAGTCAAAGCCGGACCCGCGGCAGGAGAGGAGCACGGAATCCCTAGGCACTCACAGCCCTCCGCCAGCCTCCACCAGCCTCGGCTGCGCCCACCCCCCTGCGGGCAGAGAGCGCAGGCAGGTGGGCAGGGTGCGCCCATGGTCCCACGACGTTCACCCTGCCTGCACCCCTGACCCTGCCTGCGTCCTGCCTGCATCCTGGCACATGCCAGCATCCTGCCTGTGCCGCTACCCCTGCCTGCGCCCTTCCCCTGCCTGTGCCCCTGCCCCTACTCCTGGCTGGACTCCTGCCCGAGTCCTGCCTGCGCCCGTGCTCCTGCTTGTGCCCTGTCCTTACTCCTACCGGTGCCCCTGCCTGCACCCCTGCCCGCGGCCCGGCGCCG
>VZTL01019180.1:1555-22454 GCA_013400535.1 Scopus umbretta | reverse complement strand
TATAAAGCTGGAAATGATCAAATGCTGTTTTGTTCATTGTCAACAGTGTTGTGTTCATTTTATGTATGTTCCTTATAAATAAGGAGCCTTCAGAAAATAAAATTATTCAAGGAGCAGATATTTTTGTTGGCTTTTGTAAGGTTTTATTGTGCACCTTTGTATTTTCGTATTTTGTTGGAAATCTCGTGAAAGGCACAAATGCAACATTGTAAACAAACTCATTTTGATTTCTCTCTTTATGTGGCATTTCAGGACTGACATGCGTCCCTTGTAAGTGATCTGGAAAATGCACCTACCTCCATAAATTGTCATAGGTTTAGGAGTTAAGCTGACATAATAATGCCACACCCCGTTTGATCCAGTGTTCTTGTGGTTTGTCTGAAGGGAGAGTCATTGCGATGACAAAGTTGGTGGAGTGGCCTGTAGTTGACAGGATCCCTCTTCTCTCACTGGTCTTGTACACTGGGGCCAGGTAACTCGGTCGCTGTGGAATGTCTGCTCTCTTACATGGCTTTAGCCATATCTGCAGAAAAGAATAAAATCATGCTTTTCATATCAGTTAAAAATAATATGGAAACAGTCTTAGCTTGGCCAAAGTATTTTGACATTGTTGGCTTTTAACTGCTTGCTTTTTAACAGATAGCCCTGAAAAACTGTTTCTTGTGTTCTTTTTCTTATCAGATTGCTCCCTCTCCCAAAATATGCAACACCAAACTTCCTGTCATTATTAGCAGGGGATTCTCAGCTCCTCTCAGACCCTTAATTTCTATTTCAACACAAAACATTTCAATTCAATTATTTTTTTAAAGAATTACCCTGTTCTAGAGCTAGAAGACAAGAACTAGAACTAGTGTGTTAGTTCTACAGTATTTGTTGGTATATAATACTATACAATGTCACCAAACGAAAGATACTGACCACAGGTACTGTATCATAGAGGATTTTGGGATGAGATTCTCCTAGCTTCTTAGTTTGCCTGTTCCAGCGTGCTCCATCCAAGAACAATCCCTGAACGTAGACCCCTGAATCAGTTAGAAAAGACACCGTATTATGCAAAAGCTGAAAACGTCTTCTAGCTGAGCGCAGCAGCTAGTGCAACGCGCTTTGCTAACTGTCAATTGATTGTGTGGGACTTTGTCAATTTTATGTGTTCCAAGTGGTGATCAAATGACTTGGAGTATAACACAAATCTTACACTGTGTTACAATTCATTATGATTACAATTCCATAAAGATTTATGATGTTACAATGTCTAGTGATATCATAGCATGTCCAGCCTTTTTGAGTGACAGAGGTTAAGAACTATTCCAAAGTACAGTTGTCATTATTATGAAGTTTTCTGTATGTACTACATATTGTCAGCTTTAATATTTCAAAACTTGGAGATTTGATGATATAAACAGTCTTTCACTAGTTGTCACTTTGTTTCCTTGCTTATGTTTCGAATTGCCACTTGCTTATACCTTTCTAAAGCAGTTCTTTAATGAAGTAAAAAAATCTTTACATGTTTAAAAAACCATAAATATCTTTATTTTGAGATGTCATAATGTCATGATGTAATGACATGACAGAATACCAACTGTCATTCCATCAGCTCTCCAGAAGAAAGCAATAAATTACAGCAACATCTGGTTTTGATCCAAGCTTGCACCTTCTTGCTCCGTAGACTGAAAACTGTAAGTTCAACAACAAAAAACCTGCCCCAACAGAAAATTACTTGAAACTGACTGGATGTGACTCTCCAGGCAACCTGCCAAGCCCTTCTTTTTACACAACTCCCAAACTGATCCTCAGAAAAGTATAAAAAAGAATATTAAGAACATTGCAGTTTAATCTGTCCTTTTTGCTGAGGAAGGGCAAGCTAACAAACGTATCTGCAACTGGAAGCTAAGGTAAGTAATATTTAATAAAGTGGTTTGATACAATAGCGCTCTTCCCCCCTTAGAGCAGTCCCCTATTGCACGCTGTGATCATATCCATAAGATATCTTCTAGGGATAGTTAAAGTAGCATACCCAACTGTTCTATTAAATGTTTGGTTTTCCTTGGCTTAGGAAAATATGCCTTTTCAGACATATATGCCAATGGAGTGAAATAAAGTGGGGGGAAGCAATCTAGAGAGAAAAGAAGAGTTTGATCTGTTGTGGGACGTTTGGGGTAAGGAGTGTCCTCTGCTGCTGTTATTTTACATCTGCATGCTAATCCAGGAGGTGAACTAATCTCAGCAGGTCTTAAGGACTTCAGTAGTATTTTGCTGCTTCACTTCTTGTGCATCTCATGGGAAGCAATGCAGTTGTATATGTTTTCCAGCTGAATTCATTAACTTAATTGCATAACTCTAAGTTTGCAAATGAATGTTAACTTCTGAATACATCAGCAAAGGCAGATAATTGTGTCATGCATTTACTTACCATCTTCAGGAGCAATTTCATAATCCTTGTCTTCCAGCACTTCATAGTCAAATTCTAGTAGGTCTATTGGAATGGTGTATTTTCTGGCATAGTTCTGCTGGGCACCAGTTAAGAACGCTTGAGTGAAGAAGAATCCTGAAATCCAGAAGACTGTTGGAGTTCCATTTTCATACCACAGCTGCGGCAGCAAAAGAGAGGAAAAGGAAAAAAAAATGCCTTTTATTCGTATTTAGGAAAGCAGTTATCTTCTAGAAAGCAGCAGAAGTAATTTCTCCCTTTGTGAATCCAGGATTGTCTTTTTCTTTTCTGAAACCCATGGAGCTTTGGATGGCTGCCATGTCTTTTTAAACAACTCATTCAAGATGTCACTAGCTTCTGTTGTTTGTCTCAAAACCCCCGCCCCCCAACACACAAAACCACCCCAACACTGTTGCCTGGAAATACTTCACTTATGTGAATGACTTATTCAGACTAAGTCCGTTAAACACGCACCATCCTTGAACGTTCATCAAATCAGTGTTCAATTCTCCTTCTCTCCCTCACTACTGAAGGCTGTTCAGCAATCACCTTTGTTTCTCTGTGCAAACGATAGGGTTTTTTTGCAGGCTGTTTTCCCTTTGAAAGGGTCCTACTTCCCTTCCAGGGCCGAAGTCACATGTTGTAAATGTGTACAGCAAGTTGATGATGAGGAGGGATGATTTCCTCATGAGGAAGAGACGTGGCCTAAGTAAGCTTCTGTTGATTTTGGGGGGAGGAGGAGTGCTTTTTGTTTGGGGGTTTTGTTTGGTTGTTTTTTTGTTACATTTGGTTTTTTTATTAATAACTTACACTGTGGAGGCCTCTATAAAAATATTTTTTTTTTAAATGCCAAAATTCATTGGATTTGGTTGTAATATATGTGAGGTCTGTTCCAATGGTGAATATTTACTGTATGCAAGAAGACCTTTTTCTCATTGTTGCAAACAATCAGTTTTGAATAATGTCTGAAAAAAATTTGCTACAATTATCCACTGCAGAGAATTACAGTGAAGACAAGCAAACTAGTTGTCTCTACTAGTAAGTAATTTTCCTCCCAAGAAATAAAAAATCATCCTCCTAGCTGTTGGCAGTTTTCTGTTTGTACAAGTTTAATTTCTGTCTGGATTCTGTTCAAGAAATGGCACTTTTGTTCTTTACACATACTGCTGTCATGCTTGCTACAGATGTAAGTGGAAGTTACTGAGGTGTGTTGACTGGATGATGTGTGTCCAAAACCATAAAACAGAGGTTCTCCGGAAATGCAGATTTTGTGAATATCCTTCTAGACCTGAAACGGAATGCTGTTTCTGATTTTTTTTTTTAAGTTTTTTTTAAATTTACTTATGATTTTTGTTCCTAGCTCTTTTGTCTATCTTGGGACCTGTTCTTAAAACAGGTATGGAGTAGGCAACCTGCTATGAGAGTGGTTTTCTTCAGTTGATTGAGATTACTAAGCCAGGGAATGGCGCTGACACTCTACATGTTACTCATTTAAAGTCAGTTTTGGGAATCTACACTCTTACAGGTGAAGGAACCCCACTGATTCTCCCTAACTCATCCAGCTTTCTTCTCTAGCACTTTACTGAAAGCTTGGTATTTGACTTTAATGTAAGATTTTATGTGAAAATATTTTATGAATTTAAGTTTGCTTGGTGGAAAAGAAACTCAACGGTATTTTCCTAAGTTCTATTTTAATTAACTTCATTACCACCACCAGATCTATATGCAGTTTCAGAGGCCTTTAGTAAATTAACTTCAGAAGGCCAATTCTGTCATACAGTATTACTGACATACTGCAGCTCCCTTTGTGAGGTGTAGGGTATGTGGCAAAATGTAGTGCTTCATTAGATGCTATGATGAGCAAATGGCTATACAAAACAGATGCACTAATGAACTGAACTTTACCTGTCAGTTATTCAGTGCAAGTAATTTGTGTGTGTGTTCACTTGGAGATGTCACCTGACATCAATAGATAAAAATAATAAGTGGCATTGAACAAACCTGCGTAAACGGGGTGTGCTCACCTGTAAGAACTTCAGTCTATTAAGGAAGTCAGTCACATAGCTGCCCAGAGGCTTGAGGCTTGGGTAAGACTTACTCATCCATAGTCCTGGAATTTTGCCTTTCAGAATGCTGTTTACCACTTCTTCCAGTTCAGCAGACATCACTACTAGCCCCTAAAAGAAATTTTGGAAGGGAAGATGTCAAAATACTTTGCCTAACAGGTTTGCTTTAACGATTAAAAATGAGCATAGTGCTCTGTCCAACAGATGTTATGAACTTCTAGCTAAGTCAGACAGCAGCAACACTGAAAACAAGAATAATGAACATAATGGATTTCATAAAAAGTTACTGTGGTCTTCTGTCTGATCTAGTTAGTCACCAGATTGGTCAGGGAAAGGGTCCATAGCCTCTTTTGGAGCAAACTGCCCAGAGTGGAAAATTCTTCCTTGGTCTTCCCAGAGCACTTCTGAGTTTTACTAACTGTAAATGTTCTTTTTCATTATTATTTAAAGTTTCACCAAAACTCTGCAACATTGCTGTGAGTGCCTTATTCTAAAGTGGCAGGCTGTCCAGCTTGTAGTTTGGCCTTAATGGGAGAGCAGTGATGGTTGGGGGGATTTGGGTTTGGGTTTTTTTCTAAATGCCTCATCAGCCTTAAGCTATAATAAGATAAATAAAAGTTACCCAAACTGACTTTTCCCTGCATTTTTCTGTATTTTGCAAAGCTGTGGCTTTTGATTCCTATTGAGAACAAACATCAACTTTAGACTGTGATATCTTAACTGAATTTGAGGTGCTGAGATCTGCTTTCATCTGTAAGAAATTGTGTGAGGTGCTTCAGTCTTTCATGCCAGTGAGGCAGAAAAACAGATGCGAACCTAGTTACTGCTTGTCTTATTTACTAGTAAGTCCATAGTTAAAAACTTTCTTTTTGGTTTCTCTACAGTTAGCACAATAGTACTTTTATATTCCATTGTTCTCTTATCAGTACAGATCAATAAATCAGTTTGGAATCTGGATTCTTTAAGGTTTTGACTGACCAACCTGAATCAAACTTCAGGGTCAGTTCTCTTAAGGTACTTGCATTGATAGCTCAGAGACTGAGTCTAGGTTCTGGGTATATGCCTTTAAAGGTTGTATTCAGCTTACCTTTATTGCTTTCTGGATGTTAACACAGGAGTCCCGTATTGTCTGCAGTAACTTGTTAAAGCGTCCCATCTCTTGGACAAGCACAGTATTCATGCTTTGAGTATAAGTGGTTGGATATCTTGTCATTGCCGCTTCAATGTCAAAATTTGGAGGAAGTTTGCTCAGGATGTCACCTGTGACTTCATGAAGAACTTCATCGGTGGATTTTGCACCACCACCAGATGCCCGAGACTAGAAAGAGCCAGAAATTTGGATTTATTTTGAGAAAAAGAAAGAGGACTTAGGAAAGTGAATAGTTAAAATGTAGGAAAATAGAGCTGTTATAAAAGCATTGTTTAAAAGTTCATTACAGTTCCAACACTCTTACCCTGTGACTGAAGTCAGTTTGTTTCAGAACTTTCTACATTATTGCAATAAGTTACTAGCTTAGACCTAACAAAATCTGGTTTCCTACAGATTGGTGTCCTCATTTCCCACCCCCCCCATCCCCCACCCCGCAATCCTGCTTCCACTGTAAACCAATCTTTCTTCCCCCATCTCTGATGTACCCATCAGCATCACTGGCTGGCCAGGTGCTGTGAAACGGCACAGAGCAGTGCCAAGTTCTGTCTCGCTGCCCCTCCACGTCCCTCTTGCTCTCTATATTCAGCTCTTCATTTTCCTCACAAAGCTTACAGGAACTAGAGTATCCCCAGGTTATACCTGAATTTCAAACTGGACTGAAACTGGCCAAAAAGTTGAAAAGTGTTAAAAGCTGGAGGGAGTAGAAGATATGCAAGCTGACTGTATGATCACAGAAGTTATGTTTCCTTAGGAAGACAGACAGGAAAAATACAAAACCAAAAAAGCCTTAGAAGATTAAGAGGAACAGTGATTTAACCAGAATGGAGGTACAACACAATAAGGTACAGTAAAAACTGAAAAAAAAATCTGAACATACTAACGTGGAGATAGAGTAGAAAGTTATGGTAAGATGGTGTATAATTTTTACTCTTTACATACCTGTGTAAGAAGAATGGTATCAAACAACAGTTGCGTTTCTGACTGATCCTTGGTGATATCAGCATTTGCGTTCATTCCAAATATCTCTGGGGAAGGATTCAGTGGAAGTGTCTTTGTATATTCAATATAGCTTTGGTACTGAAAAAAGGGGAAAAAAAAAACCTACTCCAGACTTAAAAGGAGATGCAGAAACAGCCCATGACAGGCTGTAAGCCATGTCTCAAAGCCACTACAAACTTCCCTAGTGTAATGAATACAGTGAGTAAATTAAGATATAAAAGGAAATAATGGGGCTGATGGCACCTCACAAATTTGTTTGGTCCATCCTCTTCTCCTGAAATCAGGATTGGCTTGGCTTAAATAATTTCTGATAAAATTTCTCACAGCTGTTGGAAATCTCTTACACAGCAAGATACCTAGTGCAAGGGGCTGTATCCCCTTTCTGGGCCCACTGCTTGCCAAGTATCTGAAGGCATTTTGCCGATTGTGTAACATAACTCTCCTGTGTCATAAATTAAGATGATTACTATGTCCTTTCTACCTCAGCAGATATGATCAACTAATTCTCTTATGCCTATTTTATAATGCTTTTAACTTCAGCAGGCTGTGTTTCTCCCTTATTGTCCCCTAAGTGTGCTGACTCACACAGAGCAAAGTCAATTTAGCTGGTAGTAGTTGGGGTGGGGTTTTTACACCATTTCCATTTCTTGGAAGTCACTGAAACAAGTCCTAATCGAATGCGAGATTAAGCCACAAAAGCGAGCAGTGACAACGGGAAGCACCGAGGCACATATCAATGTCAGTAAAGATAGATCTATTTCTTAAAAAGGTAAGCTGTTGGTAATTCTGTTGTTCTGGGGTACTTACATCTCCTTCAGGAGGAGCAAAATAAAGGCCACTTGGATCAAATTTATAATCTACATTTGTAATGATTTCTGAGGAAAAGAACATGTTTAGAACACTACGGAGTGTACGCCGATCCCAGTCATCCGTGACTCTGCCACCATAATTACATTCTCCAGTCATATAGCGAAGAGCATCGTATGGCACCTCCTGAAAAAAAGCAAGACAATGATCTGAACTGCAGCCTAGCAGTTCTCTGGACACCCATATTGGTATTGTAATTTATTTGGAAGTCATCCAGAATTCTCACTAGAAAATTTAAAAGCTGTTATTCACTTCTGCTAGTTCGTGCTCATACCATTGATATCCTGATCTTCAAATACTTTCATAATCATCCATTAAGTCACCCAGCATTGCTTCTTTTGAAGAATAATAGCACCAAAAATGTCCATAGCAGCTGGAACTCCCCGAGTACAAGTTTATGGAAAACTTTTCCAAAATTATGATACTTGTTGGGCTGTACATACTTCTAAAATAAACGTATGCTGTCACAGTGCCATAGCTGTGCTCAATTTTTTTTTTAATTATTATTTTTTTTAGAAAATAAAATCAAACGTGATTCAAGTCTTGAGGTTGGGAGAAGCTGGACTCCTCTTAGGTACATAAAAGGAACAAATTATGAGTGATGAGATAAATTATTTACAGGATGTCAGGGCAAGAGTGTGTGATACGCGGAGAACTGGGATAAAAAACCACTCAAAAGAAGTACCAAGGAATCTGTTTACTACGTACAGGTTATTATCTTTCAGAAAAAAAAAAACCAACCACATGCTTCCCTCCCTGCTAGGCACTACATTTGCTCATAAGCTTTGGTCGTGTAATGGGAAGACATCCCCTTCAGGACCACCCCCCTTCACTCTCCCATAGGAAAAGAAACACAAACCTTCATAAAGTTGCTTTCTCATGCTGAATCACAATTTACCTACTAACTACACTGACAGCCAAAACCACTCCAGGCTGACAGTGGTTTGAAAATAACACCCTCTTCCTGTCCCCAGCCATGACTTTACAGATTCTGGCTATAGTGGGTTGCTTCAGAAGCTGCTCTGTTTTGCATAGCAGAACTTTCAACTTGTAATTTGAAAGTTTCCCACATTAGTTAAATACATGATCATGGTACACTAACCACTGAAAAGGAATGTGGTCAGCACTATTGCAAGGAGATCTTGGTTTCTCATTCACTGCAGCCACTAAACTGTTGCTGTGGCAGCACTCAGCCTGCATTGGTACATGTGCTAACAAACAGTCCTAGGAAGTGCAAGGACCAGTGACCACCGTGAGAGGTTGCTGTACCTCGTACTGGTTGAGGAAGATGTGCAGCTGCTGCACGCTGATGCGCAGGTCGGTCTCATTGAACTCGTACGGAATGTTCCAACCCAATGGCCCAAACTTCCGCCTTTCTTGCACAAGCGCGTGGAAGAAGCAGAGGCCGTACAGCAATGTCTTGAACTCAGCCTTAGAACCAAATGCAATACCATTAATAATTCATGGCTGGTTTAAACAGTTTCATTTTTCTCACATCCTGCACAGCAGTGCTGTCTTTGAGTCACTCAAAACCCAGCATCTGCTCTGGTAGCATACCATTTATGAGTCAGAGGTAGCTTTTCCTTGACATACAAAGGCCTGCAGCAGGAAGTCATCAAATTGTCTTAGGCATCAGTTCTAAATATTCTCTTAAAGCAGTGTGAACCCTCAAAGCAATTTCATTTTTAAAGTCATATATCTATGTATATGTAAGCAACATACATGAGACATACAACTATGTGTACGAGACCATAAACCTCTGATTTTTTTTTTTTTTTACACCATTGTATTATAGAACAGTGTTCACACAAGATTTCTGTTTTTTTCTTCTCATTATTAAGATAGATTTCAGGCTTTTAACGAAAAGCTTCAGGTAGGAACTTTTGGTGTTTTAATTGAGACCATTTAGCAAAGCATATGACCTCATTTATAAGAACTACATTAACAATGTAAAATAATGTAAAATATGCTTGCAAACAGACATTTAATTATGACAGGAGTGGTTACAGTTTTTCCCAGTCTTACTTTTTTTTTTTTAAAAAAACTAGAGCTCTGTATTATTAATGCCATACCACAAAATCTCAATTGAAGAAGTAGGAGACAAGCAATAAAATAAAAATTAAATTTACTTCACTATTGCCAGTAATCAAAACCAGTTTCACGGCAGTGGAAGACAACTATTTCATTTGGGAGGTTTTTTTTTTCTCTCAGAGCATACATACAGAATCATCAGGGCCTGTTTTAACTGACTTATAAAATTACAAGATAACATTACTAACAGGTTTTCTGCAGCTGTTGAAAAACTCAGGATCAGCTATTGGATCCATTAGGTATGAACGAATGATATTGGCCCGTAAACCTTTTGGTGCTTCATTAGTCATCTTCACTCCATTCTGAAGTACAGACACCGGGAACGTGGTAGATGGGTAACTGGTGAGCCAAAGTCGGAAATCTGGATGTGTTGTATCAGGGTTTAACTCCTACAATAAACACATATAAACCCAGGCAATTGGAAGACACAATAGATTAATANCTTGTGCCCCTGGCAGAGCATGGGAAGCTAAACAGTCCTTGGCTAGTGTAAACACTACCTAGCAACAACTAAAAAAAATCAGTGTGTTATCAACATTGTTCTCATCCTAAATCCAAAACACAGCACTATACCAGCTACTAGGAAGAAAATTAACTCTATCCCAGCTGAAACCAGGACAACCTTAAGTGTTATTATTAAAGCAATTTTTTTAAAGTCAAAAAATATACCAGTCCAAAGTTTAATTTCTTACATGTTTGTATGTGATTATAGTGAAAGTCACAGTTGTGAATGACAACTTTCCTTCTACAGCTGGTATATTTTTATTCAAGATTTCAGTATTTTCAACTAAAACTTGTCTTCTCTCTGCACATTTGTGGAATATATGAACAAAACTAAGTGCAGCCTCTGTACCACAAGAGGTGGTATGTACGGAATGTATACTTTGCTCCTTTACTGCACTTACAACAGTCATACAGTTGTTCTGCGAAGGGCTATAGTAATAATAAGTATACATCAGAAACATGTTAAATTTATTACGGGGAGGAAAAAAGAAAGAAATATACATTAGTACCTCTTTGGAAATCCTTAACTGTTCAAGAGTAAAATTTCTTCACATACTGCTTTTCTGCAGCAACAGACATACAGTGAAAGCTCTTGGCCTGAAGAGACTGTTGCAATGGTGGGGATTTACCATGCAAGGGAAATGGGCCAGACCCACCATGTTTGTGAGCACTTTCTATTCCAGCAGGCAGAAGGAAAAAGACAATCAATATGTGATGATCACCCTTGTAAAATAGGAGTCATCATGAAGTGTGCTAAGCTGACTTTTCAGTCACCTGTATGGATCAGACGTGCCTTCAAAAGTAGTTATAAGAAAAAGATAATACTTATTTTTACCTCACAGACTTTTTCCAGTATCGGCATCCATGAACTTGCTAGATGGCAATTTTGCAGAACTATCCATGTTCCTTCCTTTACTGCCTTCTCTATCATTTTCATGGCTATTGGGCCTTGGCCTTGACCAAGTGACAGAGAACTAAGCTTTGTACCACCATATCCCTGCATATAGAAAACATATTATAAGTAAGAATAATATTGCATAAATACACTAAACTTTCTGGTATGAGAGTTCACATCTGTATGTATTCTTGAAATATTTAATGTACAGTATATTTTAAAATACAGTTTAAATCTTTTTTCATGTCATTCCAGTTGACTGAAACCTTTTATCTATCTTCCAGTGAAAAGCTCCAACTACACATCCATTTAATCCAGAACTGTAAAATTCTGACAGCTTCAAAATACCCCTGAAAACAGTATGCTCTTTAAGAACGTAGACAACCTACTATAAAATGCAGAATACATTTGCAGCTTGGTGGCTGGAGGCTTGTAAGTACGTCTGTCATTCTCAACAGCACAGAATTCTGACTGAATAATAGTCAGGAAATGCAAGAAGTACATCTAACCAGAAAACAAACACCAACTTTCTAGTATTATAACAGTACTCTTCTACATAAGAACTGATTTAGGCTGTTGGGAATTTTTTGTTTTAAATGACATAATAATGACAGTCAAAGCAAACAAAAATACATATTCGAATTCTGAGGTGTGATTGCCACCCAATATCCTATATAGCTAGCTAGCTATACTTCCACCTAAGGTCCCATATTATTACAGTGGTTTTTAATTAACATATTACACATAATGCTTATTAGAACCAAAATACCATTTTCAGGTAAGATTCCTTATTCCTTACAGTGAACGTTTAAACCATTATAGCTTTGTTCCATTTTCCATTTGAGATTGCACAAACTAATTAGTTAAATAGATCATGGCATCACAACAGTATAAAATATGCCAAAAATATTTAGCATACAATTTCTTATAAACAATAGACAAATTATTCATTCCTAAAAACAATCCACTTGCATTAATTAGTGCTTTGTGTTTAAGAGAACCATGAGATCAATTTTAACATGTTTTTCGGGCAGTTAAAAACAGAGTTTTGAGCTTACTTTGGCATTTCAACTCCTACTTAAATAAAGTTCCACACAAACATATGTGCACGTGCGTGCATGCACACACACACACACAAACATCAACTGTATTAAAAAAATCTGGAGATATTAAAATACCTGATCATCAGCAAACTTAAGAAGGGCTGCCATGGGGTCGGCGCCTGGAGAAAGTATAAATATCAGCGGTGCACAAGAATGACTATCAGAAAATGCTTTTGACAAATCAAATGGAGGTGGCTCAATAAATGGACGGCCCAGGTTGTGAATGATAAATTCCTGCACCATTGGTATTATCTAAAAAAAAAAAGCAAAAATAGAATTAAAGTGTCCTATTTTTGTATAAGCATTAACACATATTACTCTAAACATTTTAATATAAATTTCAAGGACTCTATTCCTGCATACAAAATTAGACACAAGTTCAGTCCCAGAGGAATCAGTGATTTAGCATGTGTAAATCTAGGCAAAAAAGATACTCCAAGAGGGTTGAAATTGGAAGTCCTATGTAAATGATCCTTAATCTCACTTCTGTCACATCTGGACAGACTAATGTGCTGGTATAGGAAGCCAGATTTTTTTTCTGCACCTACTCCATCTGTATTACGGAGAGGATCTCAATTTTCAAGTCTCACAATACAATGCCTTTCAAAGGCATTAAGATCCTGGCTTAGAAAACTGCTGTGTACAGCAGTCTTGTACACACTGGTGTTTGAACCTCCTACTGAAATTAACTGGGCTGTGTACCAAAATGAGTGACAATTTATAAAATGACAGCTTAATGCTTTGATCCTGTAAACCCTTTTAAATATCACCATTCGTTCTATCTCTGGACACACTCTAGAATATTTTACAATAACCACCTCCCCTTTAAAGAAATGCAACAGCATTTGCAAACACGATACTAAGATTTAATCTCTGAACACGAAATTCAAGAAATGCTAAAGGTTTTAAATAGCAATGTTTATTCAACCACTTTGGTCACAATCAGTATAATATTTTTAAATTTTTATATGTTAAATTGTTGTATTTGTAACTAGAGTTTTTAAGTTGCATTATTGACCTTTCAATTCTAAAATTAGTCATTTTCATACTGCATTAGCATGGGTGCTTTTAGTTAATAAATATATAGTGTGACCAAGTACACAGAATGTGACAGAGGAGAGAAAAAAGTTCCAGTAGCTTCATTTCTCTTGTCTTGCTCATAAACTCACCTGTGTTTTCACTTACTTGAAAACTTACCCTGCTTTACAGGTGCATTGTGTCACCAATTAGTATAATGCCTTAAATTTGAGAGCAGGAGGGAGGCTCTGGGTTATTCTAATTGCAGGCATTGTAGATGGAGATGCTCTTGAAAGAGCTTGGTTTGGCTTCCAAGCTCTTGAGTGATTTTAAGGATATGTATGAATACGAGAACCGTTTAAAAACGTTCACAAACTGGCCTTTTATAGAGAACTGCAAGTGCACTCCAGAGAATGTAAGTCTGAAAATGGATATTTTGACTATGCCTTATTTTTTATATACCATGCCTGAATGTGAAGTCATTGTTAAGTATATTCATGTTCAAGAAGAGTTGTGGGCTGCCACTAAGCCTGAAGAGGATGAAAAGTTGGATCCTGCAACTTTCCTCTGTTCCCTGCTCAGAAATACTGTAGTAGGATGACTAGCTTCTGCATGTTGAGTTCACTTGTCTAGCTACAGAATTGAATGTAGTTACTTTTCTTGTTTTCTTTTTTTTTTTCTTGTCACTTAAACGTTAATTTATTGTATTATGTCATTTTTCTGATTTCAAATTTTCATTCATAAAAAAGAAGCCTACATTGGGAGAAACTGGTACATCAGCAGGAAGGATGAAGTAGCAGAATGATAGTTACTTAAAATTCAGAAATTGGAATTATTTAAATTTTAGCAAATGTAATGTTTATGTCCCTGCAGCTTTGACTTGAGCATTAAAAAAAAATCCACCTGACTTCTACTTTAGCACACACAGGAAACTTCCAGGTTGGATCTCAGATGATTCATACTGCAAGAGTTATCTGAGAAAGTGTGAAGTTTTGGATAACTGAAACAAACTTACTTAATTTTTAGTGTTCTGACCAGATGTGATGCCAAAGTGACAGGAAAACATACATAGACATTAAAGACCTAGCATTTTACTCACATAATTTATATTTAAAGGTTCTCTATGTCCATGGTCTTATGCTATGTTTTTTCTCTGAAAATATTCTTTAAAGTTCTGGCTATGGCAGATCTCATGCACTGCTACTGAAATGCCTGTGTCGCATGGCATCTACTAGATGTTATCTGGCAGAACAAAGCTACTCCAGTAGCCTGCAGATACCACAGCTATGCAGAAATCCGTTCACTGCTTGTAGCCTATTCCTTGTTCCTTTGCTAGTTGCTTATTTACCTGCTTGCAGTCTTCACGCTTACAATATATTTTTCAGCCTGCTCTGTGCTGTTAGACGTTGTGGGGAAAGGCATTATTTGCAAGCTCTCAGAAACAGTTTGCTGATGTGAACATGAGCAGAGTGTTGGATGAGGCTCTAAACTTCTAAACTGTCACCTGCAGATGGCAAAGGCGGGCTTTGTCCACTGTCCAAATGCAAATGAACCAGATGTGGCAAAATGTTTCTTTTGCTTGATAGAACTGGAGGGCTGGGAACCAAACGATGACCCATGGTAAGCACAGATGTAACGATGTTCTTGAAGTATTCCTCCAAACTTCTTTGACAACATCCCCTTACTCATTATGGAATTACCAATTTCTCTGTAATAGTTCACAAAACTGAAGCCTACTGCAAGTTTATCTTACTCCGTAACCTTGAAATACTTCAACTAGCTTGTATCTGAGATCCACTAAAATCTATTTCATATGTTTTCTGTATGATACTTTTTTCTGCTGATAGACAGTAGAAGTACTGAAGAGACCTGTTCAGATTTCTTCATCTCTTGAAATGCAACTTTCATGGGTTTAATATCTGTTCTTATTCTGGGTTTACATTGCAGGGAGGAACACACCAAACGTCCCAGCTGTGGCTTTTTATCCCTTACTAAGCACTTTGAGGACCTGACAATGGAAGAGTACTACATGCTGGAAATGACACGGCTGCGAACCTTCCTTGTAAGTGTTAACCAAATAATCTTAGGATAAGATTCAAAGCTAGAATGTAAACAAGAACTTCCATGTCTGCAAGGAGTGATTGTGTAAGGCTAGAATATGACCTATTCTGAAGTAGCGATTTACATGTGTTACTGGCTGAGAAATCTGCACCTAAACACTTCTCAGTGTAGTTTGTTGTCTAGCTTTTGAAGGAAAACCTGTTTTTCCAACAACTCATTACAGCAGAAAAAAATCTTGGGTGCAATAATCAATCAATCCAGGAAGCTCTACAAATGAGCAGCTCTGTTTCTTGGGAGGGATGAACAACACATGTGAAAAGACAAAATTTGACCAGATCGTTGCTTCACATGTCCAGTTTTACATGGAAATCCGTCTAATTAAGCTTTCAAACTTTAAAGCCTGTTTCAGTTGTTTTAGTTATCCAGTTTTACTCCTCCCCACTTCTGGGATTTCATGCATGCCATAGTGTTGACATATACAAAAGCACATAAAACTGAGCTGCTTCAACTAGTCAATCAAGATCAGCTGATTTTTTTATATATAACCCTTAATCCTATGGGTAGTAAGGAGCAAGTGAACCAAGCTTCCTGATGAAGCACAGTAAAGGTTCTGCATCTTACTTCCTGGTGGGTTTAAGAACTTTGCCTTGCTGATAATGTTCCATATTGAAAATATATACCTGGTGACTGTCAAGGTTAAGTATTTAAGTTCCCTATACAAGAGATTTAAATATGAAAAATAGGATCAGATGCCACAGTGGGAGCAGTCTGATATCTTAAAAGGCAGACTAAGAGTGAGAAGATGATGTTATCTATTCTGAACAGTGAATGAGCAGTGTTCCAAGGTACAAAAGGGGTCTCAGCCATAATATGACTTTATGTCTAAGGACAGCATATAAAAACTTGAAGCAGCAGCTTCAAGTGGGGACACTTAGACTCCAAGAATACTGTTGCCAATAGCTTGGAGGGCTATGCAGTAGGGCTGATGCAGAGCATGCTGCCATCTTGAAGCACCAATAGCCTAATGCAACCTGAGAAGTGAAATCATGCCTCTTCACAGAGAAGAAAATCAAACTGAAGTCTCCCTCCCTGATGTGATTTAAAATACAGCTAAACAGTAGGCTCACAATTTACTTTAAAAGAAAAAGTATACTAGACATAACCAAAAGTGGTCACTGAACTGATCCCTACTGGCAAGACTGGTGGAGGAGTCTCTGAATCAAACGGGGGTATGCATTCAAATGGGGGTATACATATGAACTATCTGCCAAACTGCTCTGCACCATTCAGACAACAATGTTGCTGACCACAGCCAAAAGTAGACTTCTAAGCTAGAATTAGCGGCAGATCAGAGGATCTAAGTTTTAAATGTAGTTGAACTAGACAGTTAAATTGCTCAATTGAAACTTACAATCTTTTGCTTTGCTTTAAGTGCAAAACTGGCAGAAGCATAATAAACTCTTTTGAAGAAGAAGTCACCGCAACTAGGCAGCGTCTTGTGGATAACTTTGTCTCCAAGCATCAGTATACACCACCACCACCAGTGCCTGTCCATGCTGATCCATCTGCCCAGCATTCTGAAAGCTCATACTGCCAGTCAAAAAAAAAAAAAAATCCAGGGGAACTGAAGTGTAAAGTCTGACTCTAAAAGTTTTTCTTCTTTATATGGTACAAACGTTCATATTTTTATCTGAGTACTAATACAAAGCTAAACAGCTGTGTGAGGAAGTGTGGAGGATTCCTTTCATTGGCTCTCTGGAACAGAGGTCATAACTGTTTATACTAACTCCTATCTTTCACAATGTGCTCTGTCATTATGCCTAAGTGTGGACTAACAGTAGTTCTGCTAACCTGTCAGTATATGAAAAATGTCTAAACAAATACTTATATTCTAGTTTTTAGTAGGTTGACTTTTTTTGGAATAAAGATTCACAACTGTGAGCACTTATTGTGATCTGTGCCATGTTCAAGCCTCACAGCTAGACAGGCTCAAATCAGAACAGTTCTGCTTCAACACACTTTCCACAGAACAAAATGGATCTGTGTGTCTGCAATAATTGCTACCTTTAAGCACCTACATTGTCTACACTCATGCTTAGCATTAAATTATCTTCCTAGATCAGACAAAATTTACCATAGGTAGTGACATGCATGAAAAAAGTTGCCTAAGCAAAAATAGCAGGTATACTCAAAAAGAAGTCACAAGGTTTGTAACAGTCTCAAGGAGGAAAAGCTCTGGGGATTTTGGTGTGTACACTGAAACTTAACAAAAACTAAAGACCTGCCCTTCTGTTTTACAATTTCAAACTTGCTGTTCTTTTGAAATAAGAAAAATTTTTCATCTCATTAATTCCTATTTTGCATTATCATAGACTGTTGTACAACGGTTGTAGACAACACAGTTGAAATGTATACTTGCAAATTCTAAATTATTTCTAAGATGGACAGACCTTTTTGAATAAGGTGAAAGTTTCATACATACTTTGTCAGGTCTCAGGCAGCGAATGATAAGCAACCTTTGGAACTCCCCCAACTTGTCTTGCCACTCTGCAGGAAAATCCTCATGCTGGGGATCCTAAAAACATAGGTATTTCAACATTCTTTAAAGCATTTGTGAATTACCTATAGTGAGAGCAAATTATCTTTTAACTTGACACATTGATCCATGATGTATCTTTTCTTAATCTACAGAAATGGGGTTGACATGCTTAAAGCTTTTAAAAACCCACAAACTTTAAATATATGTTAATCTAAGAAGCTTCTCTAATAGCAGAAACGTTATAGTAATTTTTAAGTGTTTAAAAGATAACAACCCAAAGTTCTTTTCTAGAAAGTGGAGAAAGAATGAGCTAGAAGAAATCTGAAAATGCGTTTTACCTCCCTCTTTCTTTATGGTGTCAGTCCCCGATATTACAATGGTAACCATATAATCAATGACAACCACATTACAGTATGACATGATAATGACAAGTTAGGTTGCATCTGAATGCAGAAAATGAGTGCAGGAAAACAAGACTTGGAAAAGTCAGTCAAATAATGCACCAGAGAACTTAGTTTGTAAATGGCCTATGAATAATCCAGCAGTTATGTTGTTATTGCAGTTATCAGATTGGAAACAGCAGTCGTCGTGTGGCATGTTAACTTCTTACTAGACTGAAGTACAAGGCCAGCTAGGTATGCCTTACTGAAAACTGGTATTACAGCTCTGCTGGTGAGCCTCTTAGGCTTGTCTATAGAGGGTTGGGCACAGATGTATGCAGACTGCATTCTGAGCAACTTTGATTTAGCAAATCAAATGACAGTGGAGCTCATGTTTTGCTAAGGACCTGGAGCCTGGCTCCCTCCTTTCCCTACTTCTAGGCACTTAGTTTCAGATCAGAATCCAGAATACTGCATTATTTTTATATTAATATATGGGAAAAATAGGTACCTCAGAATGATGTGTGTAACAGTTGTTGAACAGTTAAGCTAAAAATTTGCAAGCTTGGTAGAAAAATGAGTGAATTTGGAAACACTGAGGAGTGAAGGTTGCAACGAAGACTCCACTGAGTTGTACCACTGTGCTGAAAACTCTTCAGTTCTCCATGAAAAGAGATGCATCAGTAGCTTTGAGATTAATTCAGCCAGCTAGAGGAGAACTGAGTTTCAGTCCCTACTCCAGGATACAACTTCAGATAAAATACATGGAGTCCCTGAATCGGGGTGTTGAAGTCGGGTCTCCCCTACTTTTGGAAGCAACCTGATCTACAACAGTAGGAGGAGAAAAGTGCATCTCAAACTCCTTTGAAAAATACTCCTATGCAGTGTATAGTTGCTGATGACAAAATGGTTCAAGCAATGCTGATTTTCTGCCCTCTCTTTTTAACACACATGCATGAAACTGCCCTTTATTTATATTTGTGTATCACTAAGACGACAGGAAAAAAAGCTGGTTGCATATTACTGGGGATAAACTATACTGGTGATAAAATACAGCTGTCAAAAAAGAATCTTCCCTGAGACCCATTAACTAGCATTTTTGAAAATTCCAATGCATTCACGTGAAAGTACTAGCATTAAAGCTAGATAGGTAATGAAAATGTTTTCACACAACAAGTAAAAGGTATAGAAACTCTTCTATATCAGGACGATGACAGATAATTCCATTCCTTTGATCTAACACTCAAAGTTCAGTAAACAAATGTTCCTGGCTTCAGTGTTACTGTTTATCAGACTCTCTATCAGTTAACTGATGACCTGATTCTGTAGATCTCATTTTATTGAATGCCCCTAAAATGAAGGAATTTCTATTTATTTCAGTTTGGCTGTGTGAATGCACACATAGTTATCACATACATCTGAAAGTTGGCACCTTTCATTTATATTAGGCATTGCTTTAAAAAGCTATAATCCCAAAGTGCATAATGAAGTAATGCCCTCCCTCAATCTCTTTTCCAAATGCCATCATTTCTCTGCTCATTTTCCAAGCTACTATTTCCCAAAGAAGAACCAGGACCCTCAACTTGCTGAATCTCTTTGTAAGTGCCCAAGGAAAGCTTTATCTCTGTTATTCACCTGTTTTGTGCGATCTGGACAACTGAAGGAGCTGCAACTGCTTAGTTTCTTTAATGTCTTTTGTCATACACTTATGAGCCTTTCCAACCAAAAATCTATTCTTTTCCTCTCTGCATACTTTAAGCACATTTTCTAAATAGAAAGGATTTCTAAATCCTTCACATTTATAATGAATAAAACATACAATTAATCTTTTTGAAATGGGTGTAAGAAGCCCTGGGTCATTTGACTGAATATTGGTGATAAGTTTTCATCATTTAAGTTAACAGTGAGAAAAGTGGCTCAATGGACCAGGACAAATGGACAGTGTTATCTGAACACAGAAGTGGTTATGGTCAGATATGGTGCAAGTGGGAAAGAAAGATAACTTTTAATCATTTGTTCAGGAGATACGTGTAAGATGAGCACTTTCCGTATCAAAAAGCAGAAGGGGGGAGCATGATAAAATAAAAAAATGAATTAACAGTAAGATTAAAGATGAAGCAAGTGCTCAGATGTGGAGTAAACTTCATCTGAAGAGCTTAGATTTTAAAGAAACAGTGATGAAGTTAGATAAAGACCAAAGAAATCATTCATGCATATATCAGGTCACTGTGAGAATAGGGAATCACAGGTCTCCTGAATCCCATTCTAGTTTCTCTACATGGCAATAACTGTTGGTTTGTTTTGGTTTTTTTTAACACTTACCCAGGAAAACAGCATGCTATGTAATAGCATGAAAAGGCATCCTTAACCCGTGGTAAACAAACGTATAGACTGACAAGGGACAGTGGTTGCCTTAAGTTTAGGAAATTTCACTATCACCTTACCACTTCAGGTTTCATTGCCTTTTTTCCATCCAAATTCAATTCAAATCATGATTTGCTATTCAGAAGCCACCTAACAAATTGGCAATAATCTACTACTACACCATTTGCTTAAATATTTACATTCATACGTGTAAGAACATATGTAAAATGACAGCACTTTCTTTTCCCTGAACAAATATTTTCAGTGTGTTAATTAGCTTATGAATACAAGCAATCAGGAATGTTAACATACCAAGCTGTCATATACCAATTTCCATCCATCCTTCAGTCGCGTAAAATCCTTACGAATGTTTGTGAAGCATGGCAAATGCTCCAGTCGACAAATTTCATCCCATGATTTTGGAGGAAGCCAGGT